>CAUYON010059496.1:0-29870 GCA_963573935.1 Arctocebus calabarensis | reverse complement strand
CCAACTGAAGAGGTGCTAATGAATTATCCTAGCCAGCACCAATCTCAAATGGAAAAGTTAAAAAAGTCTCTGGCAACTAGATAGCAGGGATCCGCTGGAAGCTCTTGTATAATTCACTTCGATGCTCTGTGAGCTCAGGAGGACACGCCCCTAGCAAGTAAATTAGTCTGGGAAGGTTGATGCCTCCTTCCCAACCTTGCCTCTCTGTCACACCCAGTCAGTGGTAACAGTTGTGATCCACTTTCCTCCAATGAGCAGATGCTCCAGAGGTTTGCGCCTGCCTGGATCATAGTGAGGTCTGTGGCTCCACAAGCAGTCTGCTACTCCCTGTCACTGTTTAGCAGGGAGAGGTGAGGCCTGACAACCTGGATACTTAACAGGGGCTGGGCGATTCACTCAGTTTCAGCCCTGTCCCTGATTGATGTTGCTGCTGGAACAGAACAAGTTCGCAGAATTTATTTCTGTCAAGGCTGTTTTCCCTGATCAGACTGGGGCTGCAAATGGTTTTTACTCCATCTGTGAGTTCCAGCCCTTTGTCTCAGCTTTCATCCCCTGAGGGCCAGGTTAAGCAAAGCAGCCCCTCTGCAAGTATTCTAATCCCTGCGCTGAGTCCCAGCCGGTACCGCCTCAGCCAAATCCTTCACATGCCTTGGTTGCCATCCATTCTGCCGGCGCCAGAGAAGCCGCCCGCCTCCCCTGGCCACCCAGAAGACTGGGAGTGTCTCCTCAAAACATCCCCAGGGGTGCAGCTCTCCAGCTATTGTTCCCGGAGCTAGTTGCTGTTTCGTGCCTCAGGAGACCTTCCCACCACCAACCAGGTCTCCTCACGGCTCTTCCTTCCTTCCCCACTGTGAGCCAGAAAACCAGCACAGTTCAGCAAGTTTGTGCCCATCCACACCCCTCGAGAAAATCTCCAAGAATCTGGACTCTGTGGGGAACAGGCCTCCAGACCTTGGAGTGAGAGTGGAAGGGAACACCAGGAACACCAACTTGCAGGTTGAGAGTATATACAGTTTTATGCCTGACTGGAGAGCACCACGGCACCCTATTAGGGGAAGGAGGTCTGGTATTTAGAGGGTCTCTCCCGTGGGGTAGAGTGGGAGGACATCTGAACTCTGCTCGCTTGTTTGTATGGAGGTATGGAGTAAACTGCGAACCTCTCTCATGGGGGAGGGGACTCCCGTCTGCTTGGTGATGTGTTCTGTACCTTTTTGTTTGTGTCCTCGGGGTTTCAGGTTGCCCTAGCAGGGTGCGCTCTTCGACCTTTTCTTTTGGCTCAGATCCAAACCATCGGCTTTCTCGCTGAGTTTCTGTCCTTTAATTCTCCTTCTGGACGGAAACCTCTGCGGAAAGTTGGCTACGGGTCTCCATCTTGGCTCACACCCGGCTATTTTTTGTTGCAGTTGTCATTGTTGTTTAGCTGGCCCAGGCCAGGTTCTAACCTGCCACCTTTGGTGTATATGGCTGGCGCTGTAACCACTGTGCTACAGGCACCGGGCCATTCATCATTGGATTACTGAGAGCTGAGAGGGTTCTTAAATATGTATGTGCATGAAAACTAAAATATCAAAAAAGAAGCCATTTTACATGTAGTATAAATGCAAGGTCGCATTATTATTAGGGTCACTGCACGTGGAAGAGTGTTTTGTTTTTTGTTTTTTTTTTTTTGTAGAGACAATACTCTTACTTTGTCACCCTCGGTAGAATGCCGTGGCATCACATAGCTCATAGCAACCTCCAGCTCCTGGGCTTAGGCAATTCTCTTGCCCCAGCCTCCCGAGTAGCCAGGACTACCGGCACCTGCCACAATGCCTGGGTATTTGTTTGTTTTGCAGTTCGGCCGATGCTTGGTTTGAACCCGCCACCTTTGGTATATGGGGCCGGCACCCTATTCGCTGAGCCACAGGTGCCGCCCAGGAGTGTTTTTTTGATCTTATATGTATGAGTCTTATAAACTACCTATAACAAAGATAGTCAACTTTTTAGTCACAAAGAGATTACATTTTAAAACTTCAGTTGTTGTATCATTTATATTTTTAAATACTTGGTAAGAGATGGATAAAATTCAACAAGTTCCAGTATTTTCTTTAAAAGGCAGTGGGCATGAAGAGGGCCTGCATTTCAGGAGCAGAAGTAGATCACAGTGGTCTCCAGCTGGGTCCCAGTCCTGTGTGAGGAGCAGTGTTTAGTCCAGTCTTGTCTACTGCACAGTAGGAGTACTACTGGGATGTAGGAAATCTGAGAGACATTTTATATTAGATGATAAAGTGTGACTTTTAAATGATAGCTGGTAAATTTTATGAATGTTGCCTCATATTCTTACAAATCTGAATCAGCGCCTGAATAATTTAGTTTCTCAAGGCAACAAAATGTATTTGGAGCAATTCAAAATTTTACCAATATTTGTAATATTGGAGAGTAATACATATATTTAATAATCTATTAAATAGTAAGCAGGATTCAGATACAATATAGCTGTAAAGTGCTGTGTTGTTGTTCCCCCTGCTCAAAATAAAGTGTTTCTTAACTATACCTGTCTGCTATATTCCTGTAGCAGCCAGGGACGCTTGGTCTCATACATGGTAAAAGAAAAGAAAGAAAGAAAGAAAAAAAAATAATAATTTATTAAATAGTTTAAAAATACACCGGCTGACTTTGTAGCAGAGTGGTGATTGTTCATCTTATCTGTGATGACAGTGTTGATCAGTTTCTTTTTTGGAACTACTATTGAGATGAAAGCCAGGAGCCTGTGGTGCGCCCTTATAGTTAAAGAGGTTAGCTGCTCACTGAAATTTGAAAAGGAGAGTATCTGGAAGAGGCCATCTCAATGCATGACTTCTCTAAAGAAAACAAATTTCTATTTATAACCTAATTTCTGTTCATGGCTTTACATGAGTGGCTATAAAGAGTGATCTTTTTCCTTTTTATGACCTCTTATACTGAGGAGAGGCATGTCCATCATTTCCTATGCATTATTCTTTCCCTACCAGGTAGAAGTAAGTTGTCCAAAAGAGATGGCTTGGAAGGTGAACATGTACCGAGGATACCTAGCAATCTGCCATCCAGAGGAGCAGCAGCTCAACTTCATCGAACGCCTGGTGGAGATGGCCAGCAGTTTGGCCATCCGCGAGTGGAGGCGGCTGCCCCACGTGGTATCCCATGTGCATACGCCTCTTCTGCAGGTGGGTATGCACCCTCTTGTGCTGATGGTCCTGTGATTGATGTTGTTCAGGTCCAGGATTAAGTCTGGAGACTGAGCTGCATGGCAGAGAGGAAGCTCCTTCCTTCCTCTCATCTTGTCCTTGTTCACTTACTTCCTGTCCTCAGGGAAAGCCAGGCCAGGGGAAAATGTCCAGAACAACATATGGCTTCAGATTTCTGGAGTTCCTGGTTCTCGTGACTGACTGAAGACATTCTCACAAGGATTTTGATGTTACTGACTTTTGCTATAGAAATTTTTTTTAATATCTACTATACCACCATCAGTGTAATGCCACTGTTCAGTCTAAAACAGTCCCAACCTCTGAGATGTGTAAGACTGCTGGTTAGGCTGGACACAGGGGTGCATACCTGTAATCCCAACACTTTTTGAGAGGCTGAGGCTGGAGGATCACCTGAGCTCAGGAGTTTGCGGTTATAGTGAACTAAGATGCTGCCACTATGCTCCAGCCTTGGTGACAGAGTGTGACCCTGTCTCAAAAATTACTACTGGTTAAATTGCCAATGCTTTGACTTTATATTGAAATAAACATGAAATGGAGATTGAAAGCATAAATTCTAGGCAATTTTAAAAATTAAGATCAAACAACAAAGTATAGAGCACTGAACTAAGTGCAGTATTTGGGAGATAAACATTTTAGAACAATGGATTCTGCTTCTAAGGAGCATTGAACCTGAGGGAGAGAACATAATCATAGGAAGCAAAATTTAAAATAGGTGGGAGGCTATGACTCAGAACTGTGCTGAAGGACAGAATATAAATCTAATAAGGATTTAGAGAAGGGAGACATTCCCATGGGCCATAGGAAGCCAGGGATACAGTTTGGATAGGCATGGAATTGGTGCCAAGACCTTCCATGTAAGGATGTGGCAACATATTTGGGGTTTAAGGACAGTAAACCAGACAGACTTAAAAGGGATGTAATTCAGAATGTATTCATGAGCCCAAAGTAATATATTTGACATGACAAATGCATGTTGGTAGAAAGCGAGCCTGCAGGCAGGAAGGCTGGTGCTTCTGGGTTGATCTAAGCTCAAGCTTAGGCATTGGTAGGTGAAAGCTTAGGCATTGGCAGACATAATTGGTGGCAAAGGGAATGGCTTGGGGGAGGAAATCGTTTGGGGGACTGTCCACTAGCCATGTTTCATGTCTCCACCATTGTTCTCCCAACCTCCTATTTTACAGTTTTAAATTGGAAGTGAGATCATAAGGAGAGTAGTATTTGGGGTGCAGAGTAAGTGAAATGTGGAATCTCAAGTGTCTGTGTAAATTAGAGTGCTTCCTTTGGCAATTGCTTTGTAAAATCTTTACAATAATCAAGATTCCTGACTGACTCTGGTGTGTCTTTCTCATTTGTCCTTTAATGTAATGCTGACTGTCTTGTACGCTGGTCCCTTTAGGCAGCCCAGCAAATCATCGAACTTCAGGAAGCTGCACAGATAAATGCAGGTTTACAGCCGACCAACCTGGGGAGGAACAATAGCCTGCATGACATGAAGACTGTAGTGAAGACCTGGAGGAACAGGCTCCCCATCGTATCTGATGACTTGTCCCACTGGAGCAGCATCTTCATGTGGCGGCAGCATCATTACCAGGGTAAACCGACCTGGTCCGGCATGCATTCATCATGTAATTTTCCAGACGCCCCACTGTTCTGGTTTCATGTCTTTGTTTTGTTTTATCTTTTCCCAGATTTTATATTTTGGGATGGATATGACAGGTTGGGGAAAGTGGCAAAAGGAAAGATGAAGGTGGTGGAAGATGGAAAGTTGTTTTTCCTAACTGTTAAGTTTTGCTTTTTAGAACAACAAACACTCTGGGGCGCATTTGGGTATACAGTTCCTGCCCCAGGAAGAGCTGTACTTCGTGGCTCTGTGTAGCCTTTTCTGGTTGCCTGGTCCCCTGCTTACCACCTAAATTTGCCAGGCATCTACTTGTTTAGGACAGCCTTCATGATTTCATGATTTAGTCAGCCAAAATGGGCATGCTGAGTGAAGGAATTAGTGCCTTTTATAACTTGTGGCATAAAATACAAGGAAGAGTGATAAGGGTTTATCACAGAGTTTCCCGTTTTCATAAGCCATGTGTGTGTGTGTTTTTCATTTTTTTACTTTAAGCTTTGTTGTGGAATGCTGAAAAATGATTGATGTGGGCTTATAATTCATTTCTTTGCTTTCTAGCTATTGTAACTGCATATGAAAATAGCTCTCAGCATGATCCAAGCTCAAATAACGCTATGCTTGGGGTTCACGCATCAGCTTCAGCAATCATCCAGTATGGAAAAATTGCTCGAAAACAAGGACTAGTCAATGTAGCTCTGGATATCTTAAGTCGTATTCATACAATTCCAACTGTTCCTATCGTGGATTGCTTCCAGAAGATTCGACAGCAAGTTAAATGCTACCTCCAGCTGGCAGGAGTCATGGGCAAAAATGAATGCATGCAGGTGGGTGGCAAACAGCCTCAGTGGTGGGAAACCAGAATGTGAAAGGAAGAGGAAACCAAGTTGATGTGTTTAAGGAAAGAAGAAAACTACATGATTCTGAGGATGTAAGGTAGATTTTGGCTAAGTTCAGAGGAGTATTAATAAAAATGATGAAACAAACTAAACATATAAAGCTTTGGAGAAAATAATACCCTTAAGAATTTAGGAGTAAGTTTAACATTTAGTAATATGGTTTACACACAGAATGTTAATCAGCAAATTCATGGTAGGCAATTTAAAGTATATTTGTCAACAATGTACTTAGGTAAATATTTTTATGACACTTTCATATCATTATCTAGAAATTTCAAGAACTTTTTTCTATTCATTTCTTTTTTCTTTTCTACAAACAGGGCCTTGAAGTTATTGAATCTACAAACTTAAAATACTTTACAAAAGAGATGACAGCTGAATTTTATGCACTGAAGGGAATGTTCTTGGCTCAGATCAACAAGTATGTAATCTTGTAAATACTATGTGTGTTTCAAGGTGGACTTATAAGATACTTCCTGTTGCCATGTGTATGTTCTAAAGCCATTTATCACATTTTTAATATACAGGGCTTGCATTGAATTAACTTATTTTTAAATAAGGGAACACTTTTGTCAAGATTTGTTTTAAATTCGTGTGACATAGAAAGCACCATTTGAAAGTATAGGAGTTGGTGGGTTTTAGCATATTTCTAGTGTTGTACAGCCATCACCACTAGCTAGTTCTGGAACATTTCCATCATCCCCCAAAGAAACCCCATATCTGTTAGTGCCTCCATTTTTCCCTTCCCTGTTTCCCCTCACAACCTTAATCTACTTCTGTCTCTATGGATTCGCCTATTCAGAACATTCACATAAACAGAATCATATGATATGTGGCCTTTTGTGATAGGCTTCTTTCACTTAGGATGTTTTCAAGGTTCATCCATGTTGTGTCCTATATTAGTACCTCATTCCTTTTTGTGGCTGTATAATACTCTATTTCACATCCACACATTTTGTTTATCCAATAGGTGATAAAATTGCCATTGTTTCCACTTTCTAGCTTATTTTATGAGTAATGCTGCTATGAACGCTCATACATGGCTTTGGGTGAGCATATGTTTTTGGTTTGAGTATATGCAAAGGATTACAATTGCTGGGTCTCATATTGTACTTCTTTATTTGTTTATCTTTTGAAGGAACTGCCAAACGATTTTCCACAGTTTGTCCTCAGCCTCCTGAGTAGCTAGGACTATAGGTGCCCACCACAACGCCCGGCTATTTTTGTTGTTGTTGTGGTTGGGCCTGGGCTGGGTTCGAACCTGCCACCTCGGTGTATGGGGCCAGCACCCTGCTCACTGAGCCACAGGTGCCACCCCAGACATATAATTCTTTATATGTCTGGATAAACATCTGTTTCAGATACATGCTTTACAAGTATTTTCTTACATTCTGTGGTCTGTCTTTTAATTTTGATGAACTCCAATTTATGTTTTCTTCTTTTGTTTCTCACACTCTTATTGTCATGGTCTAATTCAAGGTCACAAGCATTTACTTCTGTATTTTGCTCTAAGAGTTTTATAGATTTAGGTGTTACATTTAGATTTTTGATCTCCTTTGAGTAATTTTTGTAGGCGGTATAAGGTAGGGGTACATATTCATTCTTTTGCATGTGGATATCATGTCTCACTACTATTTTTTGAAAAGATTCCCCCCCCCCACCCCCCGAATGGTCTTGGTACCCATGTTGAAAATCATTTTACCAGGCATATGTGGGGTTTATGTCTGGACTCTGCAATTCCATTCTTCTGATCTGCTATCTGTAGTCCCTTTTATTTCCTTATGAATTTTAAGTTATTTTAATCTATCCACTTACACAAAAAGAATAATTGGAATTATGATAGAGATTGCATTGAATCTGTAGATCAATTTGAGATATATTTTGCTGTCTTAATATTAAATGTTCCTATTTCACAAAGACCTTTAGGTCTTTAGTTTCATTCAACAGTGTTTTATACTTTTCAGTATACAAGTTTTGCACCACTTGTGTTAAATTTATTCCTAAATATTTTTATGTAAATAGAGCTATTTACTTAATTTCATTTTCAGGGCATTCATTGCTAACATTTAGAAGTAAAAGTAATTTATATATTGATCTTACACTTATCAATACTACTATAGTGTTATTTGCTCTAGCTTTTTGTGGACTTCTGTAGGATTTTCTGTATATAAGATTATGTCATCTGTAGATCAAGATAGTTTTACATTTTCCCTTCTAATTAGAGTGCCTTTTATTTCTTTTTCTTACCCAGTTTCCTTCTCTAGAACCTCAAGTATAATGTTGAATTAAAGTGACAAGATTCTTATCTTTTTCTAGATCTTAGAGAAAACCTTTACCCAGTGAATATGTTGTTAGCTATGAGAGTTTCATAGAAGCCCTTTATTGAGTTGTGAAAGTTCCCTTCTGTTCAAGTTTGCTGAGTGTTTTTAATCATGAAAAGATAATGGATTTCATCAAATGGCCTTTTTCATGTCAACTGAGATGATTGTTTTTTTCCTTCATTATTAACATGGTGTATCACATTGATTTTTTTTTGTTTGTTTTGTTTGTTTATGTTGAACTACCCTTTTTTTTTGAGACAGAGCCTCAAGCTGTTGTCCTGGGTATAGTGCCATGGCATCACAGCTCACAGCAACCTCCAACTCCTGGGCTCAAGTGATTCTCCTGCCTCAGCCTCCCAAGTAGCTGGGTCTTCTGGCGCCTACCACAACGCCTGGCTATTTTTGGTTGCAGCCGTCATTGTTGTTTGGCAGGCGTGGGCTGGATTCAAACCCGCCAGCTCTGGTGTATGTGGCTGGCGCTTTAGCTGCTTGAGCCACAGACGCCGAGCCGTGAACTACCTTTGTATTGCTGGGATAAATCCCACTTGGTCTTGGCGTATAATCCTTTTAATGTTGGAATGCTGGAATTAGATGACGAATTTTTGTTGAGGATGTTTACAACTATATTCGTAAAGCATACAGGTCTATAGTTTTTTTGACTTCTTGTACATTACCAATGTGATAGTAAAATGGTGTAACCGCCATGGGAAATAGTTTGACATTTTCGCAGAAAAGTAAACATAGAATTGTCACATGATCTAGCAGTCCCACTCTTTGATATATATCTAGAATTAGAACAAACAGATACTTGTTCAGGAATGTTTGTAGCAGCACTATTTGTACTAGCCAAAATGTGAAAACAACAGAGTGGATCAACAAAACGTGGCATACACATATGATGGAATATTACTCAGTTATTAAAGGGAATGAATACTGACATCACAATATGGATGAACCTCAAGACACTGCCCTAAGTGAAAGAAGCCACACACAGAACATCACACAATGTATAACTCATTTTATATGAAATGGGCAGAATAGGTTGGTCTGTGAGACAGAGCGGACTGGTGGTTACTGGAGACTGGCGGGGGAGGGGGATCAGGAGCCATCACTGTGTAGGAGGTGGTCGCATACATCATGGATCAGGTAAATGCCCCTGAAATGTTCACTTTAAAATAGTTGGTTTTATATTATGTGCAGCTTCACTTCAATAAAAAGGTGTTTCATGTGATTTTGTGTCTCCTCATAGGTCTGAGGAAGCAAACAAAGCCTTTTCTGCAGCAGTGCAGATGCATGATGTGCTAGTGAAAGCCTGGGCAATGTGGGGTGACTACCTGGAGAACATCTTTGTGAAAGAGCGGCAGCTGCACCTGGGCGTGTCTGCCATCACCTGCTACCTGCATGCATGCCGGCATCAGAATGAGAGCAAGTCAAGGAAATACCTGGCTAAGGTGAGACCGAAAGAATTAGCTTTGTCTAGAGACCCCATCTGCTTTCAAGTTTGGATCAAAATCTACTGATTGACTAATCCATGCTGGCTGTGAGGCATGATCTCATACCTTGACTCTTAATTCTCACCACTCTTTAAAATGTCTCTATAGTTCCATTTTATAGCTGCGAAAACTGACACATGGATGTGCTTAGGGTCCTAGGACTTCTAAGTGGCAAAGCCTACCCTGGAATCTCCATCTTAGGTCTCTAAGTCCAGTGCTCTCTGTGGGATACCACACTGGACAAATAATCCCAAAGCCAGACGGGGAGATCTGGAATTAGAACTCACTTCCTGGCTGCCTGCTAGATTTTTGCCCCTCACCTGCGAGGCTGCCCTCCACACAGTCACAGAGCTGGTGTGCTTTGGTGGTCACCATGGTCTCTTTCCACAGTGTCTCAGCACAGCCTTGAACTCAGGGTGGGTGTTTGCCATGTGCTTGCTGAATGAAGGAGCACTTAAGATTAGATTCCTTCTGGGTGTTGCTTCCTCTTTTTCCTTCCAAGAAGCAGGTGAATAAAACTCAGAATTAAGGCTCAGTGCCTGTGGCTCAACAGGCTAAGGCGCCAGCCACATATACCTGAGCTGGTGGGTTCAAATCCAGCCCGGGCCCGCCAAACAACAATGACGGCTGCAACCAAAAAATGGCCAGGCTTTGTGGCAGGCGCCTGTAGTCCCAGCTACTTGGGAGGCGGAGGCAAGAGACTCGCTTGAGCCCAGGAATTGGAGGTTGCTGTGAGCTGAGATGCCACGGGACTCTATCCAGCTTGAGGCTCTGTCTCAAAAAAAAAAAAACTCAGAATTAATTCTTTTTTATTGTTGTTGTTGTTGGTGCAGTGCTCTTTTTTTTTTTTTTTTTAAGAGACAGATTCAGTACAGGGCCGTGGTGTCACAGCTCACAGCAACCTCTAGCTATTGGGCTTAGGTGATTCTCTTGCCTTAGCCTTCCGAGTAGCTGGGACTACAGGCGCCTGCCACAGTGCCCAGCTATTGTTTTGTTGCTATTTGGCTGGGGCTGGGTTCAAACCTGCCACCCTCAGTATATGGGGCCAGTGCCTTACTCATTGAACCACAGGCACTGTCCAGCAGTTCTCATTGTTGTTTTAGCTGGCACAGGCTGGGTTCGAATCCACCAGCCTCAGTGTATGTGGCTAGCACCCTATCTACTGAGCCACGGGTGCCACCTAGAATTAATTCTTGTAGAAAAATTAAGAATACATTGTTCTATCTGTCCTATTTTGTCCATCAAGTGTTTGGATTTTTCAGAATTCCTTGATTTAATATCAAACTTTGTAAAGTTCATCAGCACAATGTAGTTACAGCCAACTACAGACACACAAAATAGGAAATACTCTCTGACCCTAGAATTGCTGACTTCTAGATGTAATTGTTTCTGGCATGTGGGGACATGAGGCTACCAGCATGTGGCCTCCCTGATACTGGGGTGATGAGCTGCTGAGATTTTTAGTAAAAATTTCTTTTGTTTGGATGAGATCATAAATGTGAATTAGCAGGTTGCAGGCCCTAGCCTTCTGCCTGTCACTTCCCTGTGGTCACTGATCACTGCTGGCTAGTAGATTGGACCAGTTAGTAGTAATTGTTCTTAAAGCAAAATCAAGAGAAAAGCTATATTCCAATATCAGGTTTTATTTATATTGTAAGATTTATATATTTTAAGTTTAAAACAACAGTGTTCACATGCTCACAAATATTTCTCCGCATGGCCTGTAAAACTACTCTGTGTGGTATTTTAATGTTGGGGAAAAAAGGCACTTGATTGAGAGCCTTAGAATTGTCATTCAACTCTAGAATTTTTCCTTCTGTCTCAGGTGCTGTGGCTTTTGAGTTTTGATGATGACAAAAATACTTTGGCAGATGCTGTCGATAAGTACTGCATCGGCGTGCCGCCCATCCAGTGGCTGGCCTGGATCCCGCAGCTGCTCACCTGCCTGGTCGGCTCTGAGGGGAAGCTGCTCTTGAACCTTATTAGCCAGGTGGGAACAACAAGATGTTTGTGTTCATGCGCAAAGACGATTGTGTCTTCATTTCGTACAAATTTATTTTCTCTCCAAAGTAAATTTGAGTGCTTAAAATATTAAGTCAAAGGAATGGGAAGACTTTTAAATTTAGGTATTAATATGAAGCATAATGAGAAGTTATTAAAAACGTATCAGGGTCAAAATGGAGTTTAAAGCAGTCCAGTGTTAAAATAACAATTTCTTTATTGAACATTTCCCCACATGGCGCAAGTATAATAGACTGTTAAGAATGTAAAATTGATAGTGGGCACTCTGAGAATTATAATGAAATGTATATTTGATTTGTATTTTGCATCTGATTTCCTATCATACTAGATACTCTTTGGAGTTTCTCTTAAGACTGAAATGTGCACATAAATGTGATTATCACCGTTTATACATCTCTGCTGTATCTGTAAGAGACAGTTCTCCCAGGAACTGGGAGTTGGGCTGGTGAATTGGACGGGCCAGGGAACTATAGAAAGGCTTTCATAACTATCATTTGAGAATGGTTCCAGAATGTTCCTCTCCTTTGAAAAGACCAAGAGATAGAGGAAGGAACAAAACTTAGAAGAAATTTAAATAAAGTTAGGTCTAGGGTACAGTATGTTTGAGTTTGCTTTTACAAAATTCCAAAGTGCTACATAACCTTGTGAATGACTGGTGCAACAGCCACATCTTTAGGAATACACCGTTATGTCCTGTTCACCTATTCAGTTTGCTCTTTACATGTGCTGCACCATCCATGTTGTGCCCCAGAAATGACTTTCTTTTTTTCCTTGAAAGGATGTAACTATATTCCAGGGCACTGGCATTGTGCTTAAGAGTTTATCTTTCTGGATGCAGATTCAATCTCTGTTGCTGTCATTCACGGAGCATCTCTTCCTGTGTGTTAGCCACCCTGTAGTCTATGGCCGAGTTAGATATTATTTATTTCTTCATCTTATAGGTTTATTTTGAAGGATTTGAGCAATGTGGTAATAGACTCAGCCACAAAACTCCACTTTTGTAAAACTGGTGTTCTTTACCTTAAATAGATGTTTCTCAATCTCTTCCTTTCTGCAGTTACGTAGAATGGAGGCATTTGCTAATGAGACTAATAGTTGGCTAAAAGTAGTTAACAGTTTGCAGCAAGTTGTGCTTAGTATAAAGATTAACTGGTATTTATTTTATTTGCCTCAGTAAGATCCAGGAACATGCATATTTTGCCTCCCTTTGTTTATTAAACAAAAAGAAGGTATGGTGGTTTCTCTGTCATTAACTGCCCCTAGGCAGAGTTGATGAAGTGTTTGTGTTGGTCTGTCTTGGGTCTTTTAGAGCTGAACTTGGTATTTTATCTCTTCTTTAATCTGGCTTCTCATATGAGACCAGTGGTATAGTATTTGCTTCCTTGGTCCAAATACAAACCCGAAACCCATTTTCAACATTATAATTATTTTCAGTACAAATTGTTTTCATCCGGAAGCTCAGTGGGGAGCAGAGCTGTTTATCATTTTGTGTCTCTGAGCAGGTTGGTCGAGTGTATCCCCAAGCGGTCTACTTTCCCATCCGGACCCTATACTTGACCCTGAAAATAGAACAACGGGAGCGCTACAAGAGCGGTACGTCTCCAGTGGGGCCAGCTGGCCAGGACTTGCAGGGCGTGTTCCACAGGAGTGCTCCACACCCAGCCCTTGTGAAGATACTTCTGCCCCTAGCACACCCTGTGCTGTATGGCCTGACTTTTCTTTAATCAGTGAATGAACACTTTGGGGCTGGGAGTCAAAGCCTCATGTCTGAATAAAATTTGTGGTTTTCCTTTGTGAGGATGTAATTTGACCCATAGGTAGAAAAAAATACATGAAATTTTTAGCTCTGGAAAATTATAAAGTTTACCTTGCCTCAGTAGTGAATGCATTGTAGTAAGCAGTATTATCAGCTGTTAGAAGAATTAGCATAGAAATCACTGTTACCAGATGTTTGTAAAAATCTACTCAATATAAGATCTTTGTATTGAATAGTCCTAGTATGTAAAGAAATAAGTTATTTAGGCTCAGGACCTATAGCACAGTGGTTATGGCGCCAGCCACATACACCGAAAGTGGCAGGTTTGAATCCAGCCCAAGCCAGCTAAAAAACAATGACAACTACAACAAAAATACCAGGCATCATGGTGGGCGCCTGTAGTCCCAGCTACTTGGATGGCTGAGGCAAGAGAATCGCTTAAGCCCAAGAGTTTGAGGTTGCTATGAGCTATGATGCCACAGCATTCAACCAAGGGCGACATAGTGAGACTCTTGTCTCAAAAAAAAAGAAAAAAAGAAACAAATAATTTATTTAATGGTTTCAGCTATCCACTAAGCATAGTACTTTAAACAATTAGAGACTATATGCTTTACAATGTTCTTAACACTCAGAGTCTTCCTAAGGACCCTCGTATCCTAGGCAGTAAATGAGACTTGGTGGATTAGTGGTTACATAGCCCTTCTCTGCTCTAACTTCCTGGGAGTCCAGCTGGGCAGATTTGTGTCTCATCGTTTGAAAATTTAAGATTTTTTTTTTAGTTTGAAGACTAAGTACAATGAACTAAATGCAGAAGAAATGTGTATAAAGTGTTCTACAATGTATTTCTTATAGAAACAATAACTTTTTTTTTTTTTTTTAATAATATCACTTTAAAATTGTGGTTTGGCTTTCCTGGATGAAAAATGTAAGCTTCCCTGTTTATTGCTTTTAGATTTTTTGAGCTTTAGTTGCACGGAACATGTTATAAAATATTTTTCCAAACATTTTATTTTTATAACCACTACACTTACAAAAAAGTTTAAAAGGAGTACCCAGTGAGCCTTTGTATACCCAGGTGGCATGTTGTCACATCTGCTTTTTCTCTTATCATATCACTTGTTGACAGCTGTGTTCCCCACCCCTGAACTCCCCAGTGCCTTTATCCTAAAACCAGGGTCTTCTCCTGTAGCCCCTGGGGAAATAGTCTTGTGAGGATTCACACACCAGCAGGAACCTGCGTTCCTTTGGCCAGTGGGTCTTGTAGCGCCCCAGGCTCTGGCTTAAGTCAGTTGTGCGCTGACATTGGCATTGTGTGTGTTACTCTCAGATTCTGGACAGCAGCAGCCAAGTTCAGTGGGTAACCAGTCCCATTCTGCATCAGATCCAGGGCCCATAAGAGCAACAGCACCAATGTGGCGCTGCAGCCGAATCATGCACATGCAGCGAGAGCTTCACCCAACTCTTCTGTCTTCCCTGGAAGGCATCGTCGATCAGATGGTCTGGTTCAGAGAAAATTGGCACGAAGAGGTATTTGGATATGATTTTGCAAAAATTGCCTACCTGTAGAGGGAACTGTCATTCTGTATGCTTTTGTGGCTATATTACCTTTAGGTTTAGCTGCCTGGTCATTTTATATATTTGTTGTTGGATTTGACAGTGGAGCAGGCAAAAGTAGTTAATCTTTGCACACTACTATAGCCTTAAACATTTGAAGCAGAAGACTTCAGAAGTAGAGGATGAAATTGAGAAAGTCATCTCTTGCTGTTAAAAAGTTTACTTGCGCACTTAGCCTGGTTACGGAAGTGCTGCCAATTGACTAGGTGTGCATAGGAGCAGTGGCGTTGGCCACACAGTTATATTTTCCAGAGATGGGGGTTAGTCGTGCAAAGATCTCAGCAGCCGAACCACCTCTTTAATGATGTTTTTGTAAGCTAGTGAAAAATAATACACACTTTGAAGTTGGGCGCAATATCTCACACCTGTAATCCCAGCACTCTGAGAGGCTGAAGTGGGTGGATTGCTTGAGCTCAGGAGTTTGAGACCAGCCTGAGCAAGACTGGGACCCTGTCTCTACTTAAAATAGAAAAAATTAGCTGGGTGTCCTATGATTACATGTGACTGTAGTTTGGGCTACCTGGGAGGCTGAAGCAAGAGGTTTGCCTTTTTTTTTTTTTTTCCTTTTTTTGGTGAGACTGAGTCTCACTTTATCATGCTTGATAGAGTACCGTGGCATTATTGTAGCTCACAGCAACCTCAAACTCTTGGGCTCAAGCGATCCTCTTACCTTGGTTTTTCTCTATTTTTAGTAGAGACTGGGTCTCACTTTTTGCTCAGACTGGTCTTGAACTTGTGAGCTCAAGCAATCCACCTGCCTTACCTCCCAAATTGCTAGGATTACCAACATGAGCCACCGCGCCTAGCTAGAGGATCTCTTGAGCCCGGGAGTTTCAAGTTGCTGTAAGCTATGATGCCATCCCACTCTACCTAGAGCAACAGAATAAGACTCTGTAAAAAAAAAAAAAAAAATACACACTTTGCTGCCCAGTTATTTATCTACCTGCATCACAGGGCTAGCTCTCATTACTGTCAAAGTTGTTGTGTGTGCAGATAAGCAGTGGTAACAGAGCTTTCTGAAAATAAGATTTTTCAGTGGTTAACCCATAGACAGGTATATGTATGGTCCACAGAAGTGGTTTTCTGTTTCTGTGTTTTTTTAATGTTCAGGACCCTTCACTTCTCATGGCTTAAGAACACCAGCACCTGGTGTGGAGCGCACAGGCATCCATCTGTTGCGTACACCAGTCTTACTCATGCTGGGTGGGTCCAGAAGCAGCTCTGCTGGGAGGGGGCTGTGCTTGACAAGCACTGGGGCTGGCTGCTTGCCTGCAGGGAGAGCCCTGTTTTGTCAGTTTTCTTTTGCCTTTTCCCGCTAGGTTCTCCGGCAGCTCCAACAAGGCCTGGCAAAATGTTACTCTGTTGCATTTGAGAAAAGTGGAGCAGTGTCCGACGCCAAAATCACCCCCCATACTCTCAATTTTGTCAAGAAGTTGGTGAGCACATTTGGGGTGGGACTGGAGAACGTATCCAATGTCTCCACCATGTTCTCCAGCGCGGCCTCTGAGTCTCTGGCGAGGCGAGCCCAGGCCACTGCACAGGACCCTGTCTTTCAGAAGCTGAAAGGCCAGTTCACAACAGGTGAGTCTCACTTTCATTTTTTTGTGCCTATGGTAAGTTCCTTGTATTGTTATTCATCAGTCTTTGACATTTAAGGTAATCATATCTGTTCTGTTTTCTTATGGTCCAAAGCCTGAGGCTGCGCATCCTTTCCTCTAGCAAAGAAAGACTTAAGATTTGGAGCAGGAGCTACTAGGCTCTAAGACAGGTTAAAACACACATGATTTGCCAGTCTTTGTGCCCTCCCCTGACCCTTTCTTTATTTGGTTTTGGTGAGAAACTGTGGGATGCGACAGTTGATTTATAGGTGCAAGGCCCTTGCTGGGGATTCTGTGGTATGACAGGGAGGTTATATTTCAGTACTGTGCCTGGTTCAGGGCAATGGATTTTCTTAGACAGGTGCTGGCTCCGCCTCTGACTCTGTGATCTGAGTCTAGTTTCCCTTAGCCCAAGTTTCTTCACCTACCAAATAGGGATCCCTGCCATTAGCATGCACACACTGCACACAAGCACAGTGGCATCCGTGCTGATTCTCACTTCTTGTTCTGCCCCAGATCAGTAGCCCCTGGGTGCCCTGTCCCAATGTTGAGCTAGTCACCCAAGCAACTCCTACAGGCTCTTACATCTCACGTAAGTGATTATCATGTAAAAACAAGATTTGTCTGATATAATTTCCCAGAGGTTAAAAAAAAGCTTAGTGGTTTTGTAATAGTCTGTAAAACATTATTTTTTCACTATAGAGTAAATCAAAGGTTTACATTTTTAGGTATTTGTTTTTTTCTTCTTTTTTTTTTTATTAAATCATAGCTGCGTAGATTAGTGCAATCAAGGGGTACAGTGTGCTGGATTCATATACAATCTGAAATGTTTTCATCAAACTGTTCAACATAGCTTTCATGGCATTTTCTTAGTCATTGTATGAAGACATTTCTATTCTGCATTTAGTAAGTTTGCCTGTACCCTTCTAAGATGCACCATAGGCGTGGCCCCACCAATTACCCTCCCTCTACTCCAACCTCCCCCCCTTTGCCCATTTTCCCATATTCTTGTGCTATAGTTGAGTTATAGCCTTCAATATGCTGTGTTTCATTCCTCATTCATTATTCTATAGTTGTTTGTAGAGGCTTTCTCATTAACTTATCACAGGGGTTGCAATCTCTTTCTGTAAAGGGCCAGCCAGATACTATGTACTTATTTTAGACGTATGAGGCTATAAAGTCTCTCTCGCAACTGCTAAACTTTGCTGCCATACTATGAAAGTAGCCAGAGACCAGATATAAATTAATGGGAATGATTATTTTCCAATACAACTCCACTTATGGTCACTGAAATTTAAATTTTATGTCATTTTACCATGATGCAAAATCATCTTCTTTCAAATTTTTCCCGTAATTTAAAAATGAAAAAAAACTATTCTTAGTTCTCAGATCGTGCAAAAATAGATGGCAGGCTGGATTGGGTCTGCGGGTCATAGTTTGCTGATCTCCGGATTATAAACTTCTTGAACTCAGAAACAGATTTTGTAATTTGGGGTCTTCCACCGTCACTAGGACTGGAAGGGGCTGTTCTAGAGCCCAGACATTGAGTATTATTCACCTAGTTCAAGGCAAAGGGACCAAGGAATTTAGCCTTCGAATTTGGGAACGTTTAGATGGCATGACAAAACAGTCCACAGGACAGAATTTAGAGACAGGACAGGACAAAATTCCCAAAGAAGAGGGAAGCAAAGCCTCAACTTCTCCTACAACTTTGCTAAGTTATCGGGTTAGCTGTGCTCACAGTATTTCTTTGAACTAAACAGAAATCTCTGAAAGGGCAGAAGGCAGCCCGAGAGCTGCAGATGCCATTTTGAATGCAAGCTTCATCTGGTCTCCGTGGGAGTCTGTAAAACCCAGCGCTCTCCTCTGTGGGAGTTCCTCACTTTTAGCGTGATGGCTCTGTATTTAATTACACTGTATATTTTCTTCTTTAGCGCAGTGATACAGGAAGACAGAGATGCAGAGTGGGAGAGATGGAGAGCTAGGGCTGCACTCCAGCCCTGCAGATAAGGGCCGTCCCCAATACCCAAACCACGCAGCACATGAAGAGACTCCCTCTTGCCATTATTTATCTGGAATGCTTGCTTTGAGTTATAGTACCAAAGGGGGGAAATACTCATTTAATGAAGAGAGAGTTTGGTCCAGTTTAAAAGCCATAATTTTGTATGCATGTCAGAAAAACACATAATCTGAACAATAAATTCACCCAGCCAGACTGAAGGCCCACTTGCCACTGGAATCTGTTTTTCTTTTTAACATAATGAGGCGACATCCCTTTCCTTGGAGAGGAGAGTTCAATAGTTTAATTTTTGTTAACTGAGATCCCTTGTATGAAGGTAAATTACATTGCCTTTTCTATTACTAGCTCTGTTAATTGTCAAGCAATCAGAGTTTATGCACTCATCCAAGACAGCGGAGAATTTCCCATAATGTTACAAAATAAAACCTGACAAAGCACAATAATCTTTAGTTTATTGATGTGCTACCAGGCTGTTGAAAGCATCAGATCAGTAATGTGCTTTGGTTAGGAAATTGGGGTCTAGGGAGAAATATTGGGAGTTACAAAGAGAACATCAGGGCTTGCAGAAAAAATATATTAGGAGTTAAAAGGGAAAAAAATGTTTGTGGTGGGATTTTAGATTTGATGGGGAAAAAAAAAAAAAAAACAAACCCTGAGATCGTGTAAGGATTCTGAAGGAAAACACATCTGCAGTGGACAGATGAACTTTGGCCCCAGTAGCCAAAAAGATTTATTTTTTGTGGGGGGAGGCACTGCACATCATAATATAAATAACACACAGAAATGCCAGACTTCCAGGAAAAGCACATTCTGAAGACATTCATCGCAAATAACCAGAGCTCTTATTGCATAGTTTCATGAAAAAAAATTAGGTGGCCAGGATGGCAAAGCTAAATCTAGATTTGGTGTACAAAGTTTTAAAATGGGGGCTTAATAAAATATCCCGGATGCTTTTCTAGTCTCTTTTGAAATCTTTATTTCCAATGATGAGAAAAATAATTCAGCATTTGTTCTGAGCCTTGGGGAATTTTAAGACCTGCAAATTTTATTTTTGGAAGATGACAGCCACTCTTCTCTATTCTCTCTCCCATGCTCTTCTGCTCTTCCCCCTGTTTTAAGACTGAAAAGGGACCCTGCTCTAGTTTTGTCTTGCTAGACACCCCTGAGAAATTCCAGGTGTATGGCACAGTGCAGTGCCCTGGGTCTGATGCTGAGAGAAACGAGACAATGCTCTTGAGTGTTTCCTTCTACATGCTTGGAGGGTTTGAGTTTCCATTTGGAAACTCAAATTGACTTTGGAAGCCATGTTGACCCTAGGATTTGAGCCTCCTCACTAAACTGTTCCCATAGATTGGGATTTTGAGCTCTAAGAAGGTAAACACTTTGCTTCCTCGTTTGGGAACCAACCTGATATTCACATTATAATCACACTCAAACTTATTTTAGGAGTCGGAGGAAGATCATGAAAGGACTCCTCCACTACACAAAAGGGAAATGTGGATCAAGTAACTATCTTCACAACCCCAAATCCAAACTAACTAAAGGCATAAGAAGAGAATCAATTTCTGATGCGGCAGTTTGGTATTTTTTAAGAAAGGGGAGGATAAGTCAAGTGTAGACGTTTGTGAATATGTCTGGGTTGTATGTGTGCATACGTGCAGGTGTGTGTGTATGTGAGAGAAAGAGAGAGAGCCACAGAACAAGAGAACGAGATTCTCTACCTTGCAATAAAAGATGGCAAGTTGATAAATTAGTGCTCTCAACTGAAATTGATGACTTTGTGTTCCCATCCCGTTCGTACGGCAGCCACGCAGATGCTCGGAAACACCTTAATGACACATCGGAGAAAACTTCTCAAGTGGGCCCCGTGCAGGTTCTTCCCCTTCCCCCCCCCAGGTTCCCAGAGTGAACTGCTGCTCATGTGCCCTCATTAGGGGAAGGCATGCGCACAGAGGTGGCTTCATGTTATATATCAGGAATCCTTTAGACAATCCTACAGTGTAAAAGGTAAAAATGACAAATGTCAGTGATTTTGTCTTTTCGATTCTTGGATTTATCTGTTGCTGGCTCTCTGGAGAGGCAGCATGGATAGCAGAACAATGAAGCAGCATCAAGCCACCTAGAGGCAAACTTATTCAAGCCTGCCCAGCAAAGCAAAGCAAAGTTATGAGGCCTAGCCATAATTGTAGATTAAGTGAAACTGCCTAGTTTGCTCGCAGGGATTGAAAGGGAAAGTTACCAATATCTGTGAATTAAAGGTGTGCTAGTCAAAATGGAACCATCACAATCAAGTCTTCAGTTTTAAAGAACTTGAGACGTCTCCTTGTGGGCAAATCCTTAGTGACATGTACTGATAACTGCCGAAATATAATCAATACCCTTCTATTATAATTGCGAGAATAGGTGATGATTTAAGAAAAGTCAAAAAATCCAGAAATACATAGAGTCCAGAATTTTCGACAAATACTAAATTCTCAGTTAGGGTAGGACATTTTACAAGTGCAAGAGAAAATTGAAAAATATTATTTTACCACTAGAGGATCTTACAGCTCAAAGGAGATACAAATTTCAATGTCTTGGTAAGTCTGTAACCTTACAGAGTTTTGCAAAGAGTGATCAGATATTTTACGAGCTATTTATACAGTGTTTTCTGTATACTTAATTTCTGTACCTATGTGTTGAATAATTCCATGTGCTCAATAATTTTTTATTTGCATTAACTACTTTTTAGTGTTCTATACCGTTTAAACCTCCTGCACTGATCATTTACACTGGTGGTATTAAATACAGATGGTCAGTTGTCACCAGAGTGATAGTGACTTGATCAGCTATAGTCAAATGTAGGACATTCTAGTGGAAAATAGGCATAGGCAATGGTACAAGTTCCTTTAATACAGACAAAGTCTATAGCTTATCACGCGAATGAATACAAAGCCCCCCACCCCCTACCCAGGTGCTTTGCAGCCCAGAGAGGGCCTTCCTCCAAACAGATCTTTAAATTTCCAGGAGCCATTCAATCATCTCATCTGACAATGGGATCTTTCCTCTCCTGATCCCTTCCCAACTTGTCTGAGCCCCACCTCTTCTCTCCTTGCTCACCTGCTGCAAGGAACACTCCCTAGCACATTCCTGAGTGTGAAAGTAGGTGACACAAAGGTCAGAGTCCTGTGACCCATCTTCTTGGCAAGGCCGGGTAACAGGCATGCCTCTGTCCCGATACTGCAGCACTTACCTTCATGATGTCCACGTGAACAAGTGCTCCCGAAATGTACACATTTCTCAAAGAAAATACGAAAGCTTCTGTTTAAACAAGTCATCTACAAAAACACTGGCTGCTTACAAAGTAGACATAGTCTCTGATCAAATAGAAGCGACCTTGAAACTTTTCCCATCAATTAAAGAAATAATCCCTTGAGTTCATAATTGTTTAATAAGGCATCGTTAAACCCTTCTAATAAAGGTGGTCTTCAAGTTAAAAGGTTTCCCTTAAATTAAAAATAGCCTCCCAAAATGCAAAAGGATTTTTGTCTTGGTTGATATATCAATGGGATTTCACTAGCTTAACAAAAGCAACAGTAACATGGTTAGTTCTGTATATTTTGCTTCTCTAATCAGTTATTCTGACAGTATCTTTGAAGGGCTTCTCGAGGTAAAGGGACTAGTATCTTTCCCATTCTCAGATGATAATTACTGAGCTATGAGGAACGCAAATGATGTGCTCACATTGGTTGGTGACCAAGCTTGACCAGGTACAACTGGACTGCAGGGTAAGGGATGGAGGGACAGGTAACTTGACTTGATGGAATCCAGTGTCTCCAAGAGAGTTTTTCAATCCTACACCATTTAGACGGCAGCAGACAAATAAAACTTTTGCCCGTATAATACAATTTACGTAAAGCAATTTTCAAGTAATTCAATCAGTGCCATTTCATTTATAAAGTTCTATCCTTTGCTCTCTAGTGAAGACGGGTGTCATATGGGCACTCCAAACCCTTCGCAGAATCTCCTAATACCAGATGAAGGCCCTAAGCCTTTGGGTTCCAGATTTTCTTTTTTTTTTTTCCTGGATATGAAAATTCATTTTATTTATTTATTTATTTGTTATTTCAGTTTAACATGCAAGCACAAATATTTAGGTTACATTGTGTTCTTTTCTAAGGTGAAGATCAAGTTGTAGTTAAGTTCTTCACTCAAGGGGATGTGCCGAACACCCTCACCTTATGCACATTAGCTGATAACCTGCCTCCCCCTTTCCCCTTTCCCTGCTTGACCCTCCCCCTCACTAGACTATACCTATGTTTTTCTTTTGTGTAAGTGCGTAGTTGTGTATATATTGGTTTCATATTAGTATTAAATACATTGGATACTTGTTTTTTCATTCTTGTGATACTTTACTAAGAAGAATGTGTTTCAACTCCACCCAGGTTAATATAAAATATATAAAGTCTCCATCCTTTTTGTGGCTGAATGGTAGTCCACGGTGTACATATACCACGTTTTATTAACCCATTCATGAGTTGATGGGATTTGGGTTGCTTCCACCTCTTGGCAATTGTGAATTGAGCTGCAATAAACATTCAACTACAAATGTCCTTGTGGTAAAATGGCTCTTATTTCTTCTTAGTAGATGTCTAGTAATGGAATTGTGGGATCAAACGGAAGGTCAACTGTTACTCCTTTGATAATCCTTCAGACTTCTTCCACAGAGGCTGTATTAGTTTGCAACCCTACCAGCAGTGTAAAAGTGTTCCCTTCTTGGGCGGCACCTGTGGCTCAACGGAGTAGGGCACCAGCCCCATATGCAAGAAGTGGCGGGTTCAAACCTAGCCCCAGCCTAAAATTCCAAAAAAAAAAAAAAGTATTCCCTTTTCTCCATACTCTTGCCAGAATCTGCAGTTTTGAGATTTTTTTACCTTGCTTCCTTTTATTGGTTAAGACCAGTGCATCCTGTTTTCCTTAAGAGAAGCACCATATTTGGAACAAAGGGTTGTCGTATATATTTTTTAGCAGTAGAACTTTTCATGACTCAAATCTTACATTGAGCCACACTTCCTGGATATAGGTAACTCCTTCATCCATTTTAGTGCCTCTTGAGATATCCCCTCAAAACCCCAATGCTCAGAAGAGCCCACTTTGAAAATAATTCTGCTAAATAATTGAGTTACAAACACACTACCTTGGCCTGGCATGGTGGCTCATGCCTGTAATCTTAGCACTCTGAGAGAAAGAAGTGGGGAGATAACTGGAGCTCAGGAGTTCGAGATAAACCTGAGCAAGAGTGAGAACCTCTTCTTTACTAAAAATAGAAAAACTAGCTGGATGTTGTGGCAGGTGCCTATAGTCCCAGCTATTGGGGTGGCTAAAGCAAGAAGATGGCTTGAGACTAAGAGTTTGAGGTTGCTGTGAGCTCCAATGATGCCTGGGGTACTCTATCCAGGGAAAGAGAATGAGACTGTTTCAAAACAGACAAACAAACAAACAAATAAGAAAAGTAAAGAAAGAAGAGAGACATGCTGTCTTGAACAGAGGCCTCTTCCTAACTACCTGTTATTGGAGTGTTGCTTCAATTATATCTTATTCATTCTGCTCTCCATATTTTCCCTCTTGACCCCAACCTAAAATTCTCTTTACTTATTATTTGATTACATACTTCCTCATATTCTCTATAAACCCACACAATTCTCTATAAACCCCTCTTACCTTCATCTAGCACAACGTCCAAGGACACCTTTCCCCTTCAATAATTCACCTTATCGAGCGTCTTCTCTATGCCAGGCACTGAGAAACTTGAGGGTTTGTGTTTGGAAGTCAGGAAGTTCAATTCCATTGTAGAGAATACTGCTTTGTTTGCCCTCCTACTCAAACAAACTTGGGATTATTCAGAAATTTTAAATAAAAATGGAAAAATTCAAGAAGATAAGAATCGTCATTTAGCTAGGAATCATCAATTTAATGGTACATGGACAATTTAAATAAATGAGGAGTCACATCACACACAATTATGCTCAGGAAGGTAACATAGTTGTTGTATTTCTTCATATTGAATAAAATAATAAATTATTTGAATAGTTCTATTATCTATCCTTAACTGAAACATACAGTGCCTGTCCTATTTCTTCAAAAAGCTTGTTAATATGCAATCACCTAGTACAACTGCTAAGTTTTTAAAGGTCACCCATGTTTTATTCATAAAGGGTGGTTTTCTGGATGGGAAAAAGGTTACAATGTCATGTAATACCATATTCTGATGGGAGCTTTGCTTTCCAAGATACATTCTAACAGATTGGATGGAGAAAGAGGGAGATTTGGGGACAAAGAAGTGAATTATTCCAGGGATATCAATAAAGCTTCATTTAGCACCAAGAATACTTTGAGAGGGGGGAAAGATTTATTTTCCTTTTAACTATCAGGTAAGCATGACAGAGTCTGTTACTTATACTCACAAATACAGTAGAACATCTGTAAGTTGACCACCCAAGGGACTGTAACAAACTGGTCAAAATACAGAGGTGGTCAACATAAGAAACCAAGCCTGCTGTAGTGATATGTACATGTGATGCTTGTCTGATCTATGAAAATCAGATGATGGAGGTTCTGCTAAATGTGTTTTTCCCCTAAGGTTTGGTGCCTGGAAGTAAGTACTCCCAGCCCTCTTGAAGTTGCAAGTGCGTCCATGTGACTTTCTCTATAGCCTATGAAATGTGGGTAGAAGTGATTGTGTCACCTGCCAAATGCAGCATTTCATTGACACCAAACTACCAGCTCCTTCTGTCTTGAGCACTGGGGTGATGTTCTAGATGAATACAATAGTGTCTAGGGTCACGAAGTTACTAATTTGAATGACCATTGCCCCGGTAATTTGGAAAAATGAAAATTTAGTCAGAACAATTCCTCAGGAGAAAGAAATAAATGTTTGCTATGTTCAGTCACTACAATTTTGAGGTTGTTACTAGAGTATAGCGTTGCCGTCTCCTGACTAACGTATGGACCAAGACACATCTTTTATCCACCTGAAAAGTCTGGTCTTTTCTTTCCTGGCTACGATCAATCAGCAAAAGAGACTCCAATGTTTACCTATTTCATCATCCTTCTGTGGACTTGAATCTAATTTTCCAAGGTCATAACTATTTTCTAGGAATAGAGAATAACAAATAATTCAGTTATGTCATTCCTATTTTAAAGGTCTTTGCATATTTTGTAGCCTACATTTTAGAGGAGATAATAAATAGCTAATATTTCCAACCTTGGGTAATTGTATCCTGTTTTTTCTTTGTTTGTTTGTTTGTTTTTTCAAGACAGAGTCTCAAAACTCTTGGGCTCAAGCAATACTCTTTCCTCAGCCACCCCAGTCGTTAGGACTACAGGTACCCTTCACCACTCCTCACTAGTTTTTTGTTTTGTTTTGTTTTGTTTTTCCTATTTTCAGTAGAGATGGGGTCTGGCTATTGTTCAGGCTGGTCTCAAACCCCTGAGCTGAAACAATCCACTCTCTCAGCTTCCCAGAGTGCTGGAATTACAGGTGTGGGCCACTGAGCCTAGCCCCTTTCCATTATTTTAATCTGTACGTCTATATAGAAGAAAAAATTAGCACCTCTAAGTATTTCTTCTTAAATTTCTCAAAGTATCTCAAACTCACCTACAGAAACATAACATCACTCTCTTTCTAGAAGCCATGTCTTATATATATTATTACACTCTCAACAATGTCAAACATATTTCTTTGTTTGGGGGCTCAATAAATGTTGGATTGCACTGAATGAAAATTTAATTTCTATTTCTTCTCTTTGATTCATTTACACTGTGTCTTTATAATCACAGGAGTTAAAAACCTTAAAGTCAACTTCTTCATCTTCAACTTCTCTTTCTTCCTCAATACTAGAGGTCAAATGACCTACCAAGACCTTCTGTGGCATCTTTACTTTGTTTCAAAATCTGTGCTTTTCTTTCTTGACTACTACTTCAGGCCTCCACCTCTCAGCTGCAACCAACCTCCTCATTTTAATTTCTGATTATTGTAACTTCTGTATTGGTTCCAGAACTAAACCATATTTTCCCCCTTTCTCTATTTTGTTTGTGCTTATTTCTCAAAAATTCCCTTCTAGTCAGAAAGGACTCTTTTTCTGGAAAAAAAGAGACAGTGTGCACGTAGTGTGTTGTTAAGAAGATAGGTCTTAGAGACCAACAGATGTGCAATCTGGCTTTCCCGTCTAATGTCTGCACAGTCGTGGAATGATGAGTTATGAGTTCTGGGCTTCAGTTTAATCATATGTATATACCGATAGTTGTTGCCTGATGGTGACAATTATAATTTTTCATCTTTTTAGAGGTCTCCTACTTACACCCAAATATACTTACACACATGTACATGCAAATGTATATTGGTGAAAAATGCAGAAATGATACACGATTTCTTAGGGAAGGCACAGGAAGGAAGACTATCTATTTCACGTTCCTTCCAGCAGGTTCCTGCCTCCTTTATGCTGTCTACTCATTCTCTTTCCCCTGGTTATTTATTCCGGTCTAGATTTTCTCTTCCATACCTCAAATCCATTGCCCTTTTTATTATGTGGAGCAAATTATCATCCACAATTTTCTTGTGATTTCACCCTTAATTTCAAACATCTTTACAAGTGTATTTTCCAAACATGCACTGTTTGCCCAGTAATGATTTCCACTCAAGGTTTTCTCATCTCTAACTGAGGATGATATCATCGACCTTACATGTTGTGATTTAATGTATGTAAAAGCCTAGGATGGAACTTAGTACATCCAAGTATCAAGAAATATTGGGTGTCAGAAGTCTGTGGTGCCTAATTTGGTTGGATGTTGGTGCTTCTGGGGGGTCTATAAAATCAGAATAATTATTGGGGCTTGACAAAATAAAGATTAATTGCCAGCTGAAGTCTTAATCTGATGCAGGTCAGGCAAGCCTCTTGGGGGCTATAATTTGGTCAATAACCATGGACCAGGTTCCCTCCACCTTATGGCCTTGGACGGAGAAAAGACAGGTGATGTTTTCTGCCCTCCTCCCATTGGCTTGAAGTCCTCATGTAACTGTAAAGTAGTAGGCCTAGAACATTGTTGTTTTATATTTGGCGAGAAAATAGGATTGGTGATCTAATTCTTTCCTTAAGATCTGTGTTATTACTAAAGTAAAATCTATGGCTAAGAAAATCTCAAGACAACATGTATACATAATAATTTTCATAAAAATGTGGTAAAGGATTAAGTTAAAATAAGATTCACTGTCACGATTCAATATGAGATGCCACTTTTGCTCTGCCATTTTCCTGCCTCCCCATTTGGGGTGGGCTGGCCCTAAAAGGCCCAGATCATTCTAAACATCTGGTCTTCACACCTTTGTGCCGTCCCCATCCCTCCTAGTGGGTGGGCCTGGCTGGTGAGTGGGTCTAATCAATCGAGGATGACAAATGAGAAGGGATTTGACTTCCTGACTACATTACAAAAGATGGAAATGTCCTTTGGCTAGTATACTCTCTCTACCGTTTTCTGGATTTGTTGCTTTAGTAAAGTAAGCAGGCAAGTTACAAAGACCCAGGTGGCGAGGAGCTGAGTGCTCAGTCAAACAGCTTTCAGATACTGAACTCTGCCTACATCCTCCACGAGTTTACAAGAGGGTCATTTCCCTGAAACGGGGCTCAGACGAGATCCCAGCACCAGACTTTCTGAGGGAAGTCCCCTGAAATAGAGGACCCAGGGAAAACATGCCCAAGCAGCGACCCACAAAAACTATGAAATAAAAAGAAATGTAGTGTTTTAAATTACTCAGTGTATTATAATTTGTTATACCATATAGAGTTCTAAGATGCCACTTTAGTTGGTATTAAGATTGCCTAACATATACAGGGTGGCATAAAGTTCCCGTGCAATGGCCACCCTGTATATATACATAAGTATTATATTTATACAAAATATATATGTATGTGCATACAAGTATGTGTACTTATAAACATATATGTCTCTCCAGTTGGAATTCAATTTAATGCTTTTAGATTTTATCCTTCATAAAAAGAGGAATCAATGTTCCCAAGATTATCAGAGCATACTCATCAGTATATTTGAGCCAATATGAGCTAACAAGGATGTTGAAAAATAAAAGTGTAGAATACAATGAAATGTGATGAAGAAATAGACAAAGTTAAGATTTAAAAAGGAGAAATGTTAGGTTTGCAAATATTAGCAAATATAAAGATGAAGCCGCATCAAAGCTCAGGAAGTATGTGAAATACTAGTAAAAATTCTGAGAGTGGGAGTGCATGTTTGTTTTTCTCTGAAGCAGCTTAAAAAGTGGGCCAGTTTGGATGATGATTTTTTGTTGTTGTTTTATTGTCTATATATTTCTATTATTCTTTTTTTTAAACAAAAATCACATATTGTCTCAATTTGTATTTACAAGGACCAGATGCATTTTCTTGAAAAGGACCCCAGCACTCACATTTTCCCTTCCTCAGTCCTCTCACAGGGTCATAACACAGAGCCCTGGTGTTACATCATAGGCCATGTGGTAATATGTAAATTGCAAGGAAATTGTCCACGGTGAAGCCTGCCAGTTGAAATAGTAACATAAAATGCATTAGTTTAGAAGCTAGGTTTTTATTCGTTAATATTGTTGCTGTTGTATTTTAAGAATATATTGTAACAAATGATTTAATTATACTTTTACCCAGAGGCTTTCCACAAAAGATGCAAGTTTAAAATGCAACAAATGGATTAAACGGCTTGTGTGTGTGTCTAATACACACTCATTATGTATCTCTGTGGGAAAAGAATAGTGGGTTCTGTGATTTGATGGCTGATGCTACAACGTTCAACTTGACCTCATACCATTTCCCTCCCCTTGGAACTAGAGGACGGTGTCAAAAAAAATTTAAGTTGAAGCTTAAGCAGTTTCAGGACTTTTCTTTTGACTTATTAATAAAAGACAGCTAGAAAATTGGCTATTCTGGAATTTAATAGTAGAGTTCACCACCAAATTTACCTGCTTCTGCAACACAGGTACAACCATAAAAGGGCCAATTTTAACCTGAACATTGGATTCTGTGGTAAATAGGCACTCTTAAAAGGCTTTTTACCTATGTTATTCTGTATAAAGACCCTTTCCTATATAAACTGATAAGAGAAAGAAGGTATCAAACCCACAAGTTCTTTTTTTTTTATAATTTTATTGAATCATAATTCTGTACATTGGTGCAATCATAGGGCATGATTCATATACATTCAGAAATGTTTTCATCGTATTGTTACAGATAGCCTTCATGGCATTTTCTTGATCACTATATAAAGACAT
>CAUYON010059495.1:0-35414 GCA_963573935.1 Arctocebus calabarensis | reverse complement strand
GTAGGGCGCCGGCCCCATATACCGAAGGTGGCGGGTTCAAGCCCGGCCTCGGCCAAACTGCAAAACAAAAAAATAGCTGGGCGCTGTGGCGGGCGCCTGTAGTCCCAGCTACTCGGGAGGCTGAGGCAAGAGAATCGCTTGAGCCCAAGAGCTGGAGGTTGCTGTGAGCAGTGTGAAGCCACAGCACTCTACCAAGGGTGATAAAGTGAGACTCTGTCTCTACAAAAAAAAAAAATAAATAAAAAAAAAATAAAAAAAATAAAAACCCTGTCTCCCTGGCTCGGCGCCTGTGGCTCAAGCGGTTAAGAGGCCAGCCACATACACCTGAGTTGGCGGGTTCGAATCCAGCCCGGGCCCACCAAACAACAATGACGGCTGCAACCAAAAAATGGCCAGGCGTTGGGGCGGGCGCCTGTAGTCCCAGCTACTAGGGAGGCAGAGGCAGGAGACTCACTTGAGCCCAGGAATTGGAGATTGCTGTGAGCCGTGATGCTACAGCACTCTATCCAGGGTGAGGGTTTGAGGATCTGTCTCAAAAAAAAACCCCAAAAAAACCCCACCAACCCTGTCTCCCCAAATCTCGGAAGGCAGATCTGAGAAACTCCTCTGGCTTCCCTGCTTAGCGCTATACAGAATAAACTCTTCCTCCGCTGTAATCCCTGCTGTCTATGAATATTGGCTTTCTCTTGGGCAGATGAACCCGACTGTGGGCAACTGCTCTTCTTCAGCACCGTCTCTCCAACACCTTTCATGTACAACGCTTAACACTGTGCCCGCTGGAAAAGGATCCTTGAAGTGCCCAGCTTCATGTTCTCAGAGCAGGAAACGAGAAGCAAATGTGGAGCTGAGAAACAATACATTGACAAACCTCGCGATATTCAAAACTTTTAAAACTTTATAAACTCTGGCAATTATACAAGATGACTGCTAAGGTTGCAGTTTTATTCTGATAGGGCCTGGACACTCATACTGTTGCATTTATAGCTTCCCGATATGTCTGTCCAAGAAAAGCAGGCATTAGATAAGAGAGGAAGTCTCCAAAAAGGCCTTCACAGTGACTGAGAGGATAAAGGAAGCGGGGCCCCACCCACCCGGGCGGGATACCGCGCCCATCTTGCGTCCCCGCCCCATTGCTGCTCGCCGGGTCCTCCCTCCAGCCCCACCTTCTTCCTGCCGGCCCCGCCCCCCTCTTCAGGGGCTGGAGCCCGGCCTCCCAGAGAACTAGGCAGCCTGGGAGTTGGGCCGCCCGAAACCTGGCGCCAGAATTGAAAAGTTGGAGCCGCTCACGCGCGCGTCCCCGCGGCTCTGAGGAGGTGGGGACGCGGGGACGTGGGGCAGGGGCGCGCCCGGCCCTCCGGGGCTGGCTGCGGGCGGGGCAAGGCACACGCGTTGTCGGCCGCCCCTGAGGCGGGGCCTTCGGTCTGTGGGCGAGGCCTACTCAGGGGTCGGGCCCCGCGGCCGCCGTGCTCCCCGAGGAGGGTGAGTCTGATTGCTAGGCCCGCTCAGCGCCCTCGGCCCCGGAAGTGCGGCTTCGCCGCGACTGTGGGCGGGCCCAGGGTGGGGGCGGGGCCTTCTCGGGGCGGGGCCGGATCGGTCGGGTCCGGAAGTGGGGGTGCGGGGCGCGGCCGGGGCGGAGACTGCGGGGCCTCGAGGGCGGGCGGCGCTAGGAACGCGGGGGTGGCGGGCTTGAGGCGAGCATGTAGCGGCTGCTGGCGGCGGGGCTCCCGGGGCGGGCCGGGAGGGCCGCGGGGGTTGCACGCGGCGACATGGAGGAGGAGGGCAAGAAGGGCAAGAAGGTGAGCGTGCGTGGGCGCGTCCTGCTGCGGGTGTCGGTGGGCGGCCCGGGATGGGGTGGACCTGGTTGGGGGTCTCTCGGGACCTGGGCGGGGGTGACGGGCGCGGGTAGGGCGGGGCGAGGCGAGACCCCGGACAATGATCAGGTGGGCCTGCGCGGCCGGACGCGCAGGAAGCGCCGCGCCTTTCCTCGGGCACTGGCCGCGGCTCGCCTCGACTTCGGCCCCAGATGGCCTTCCCCGCTCGTCGGGACCTGGGGCTACAGAGGAAGTGGGCCCAGCAAGGGGCCAGAAAGGTGTCCAGGGCTGGAACTGGAGCCCGTGGGCTGTGCGCTAAACGTGGAGACGTTTGCTGCTCCTTTGACTTCGTTCTTGGATATCAAGTAAAAGCAAAGATGGGCTTCGCTTCACTCGTCGAGTATCACTTGTACCTAAAATCATTGAGTGATTTCAGTGACGTTACACTTGGCAGTGGGATTTAGGACATTGTTCAAGAGGCTCTTTCGTTTATGTAGTTTTAAAAATGTGGCTTTAATTACAGGCTAGAGTAGTTGGTAAAGAACATTTTAAGGAAAAACGATGTGGAATAAGGTACCATTGAAGTGGAAAATGAGTTTTAATAAAATGTATCGTTTTCAAATAAATGCTTTATAATGTTCGTGTCTTGGCTATTATTTTCTTTTTGATAAGTGTTTCTGTGCGGATTTGCATGCACAAGTTTAAAACCTTGATAAGTCCAAGCTATGATGTTACTGCCAGGCACTCTGAGGAGCAGTGTCCTTTAATTGAGGACTACTCATCACTCACCTTCGACTACAAGGTGCCCCATTTTTGAAAAGTCCTATTTGAACTCAAACGTAGCCAGATGGCCTTCAGAGAGTTATGTGGTGCTATTTCTCTACTTTTTCAACTCATTATTTTATGTTAGGAACATGCATGTCCAATTTAGATGTAGTATTTGCGGTTACCTACAAAAGGGTTTCAAGTTAGAAAACAACTCAAGAAAGTTATTCAGCCTGCAGTTGTTAGACTAGAGGGGGTTGCTGCACAGAAAAGGGGAGAGCCAAGCTGTCTAAAGGGAGTTAGCTGGAAAGGAGAGTTGCTAACCCAGTGACTGCTTAACAGGGACCATCAGGCCTGAGCGTGGCTGATGGTGAGTTTTGCTGGCGTTGAGCCACCTTTTCAGGTGGAATGCTGGAAGCCAAGAGCTCTGGGGACTGGTGACCTCCTCAGTATGGCCCACTTACATGGGCACCTGGCTACCACCTAAGTGTAACAGGCAAGGATGCAAGTGACTGAATTTCTTTTATCAGCTTTGGTAGAAACATGAAATATTCAACAATATTGAGAGAACCAAAGAAGAAGTAAAATATTCCTGAGCTTTCGGAATAGAAGGGAAAAAACCAATAAAACTCGATAGTTTTACTGTTGGGGGCAATGAAAAAATTTAGACATAGACAAGGTCAGTGATTAATTTTATTATTTCTATTAGAGGAGATAATCAACTGTAGTTGCCTAAGCTGGGAGTTTTGGGCTTTTTCTGTATTTTGCCACTTGCCTTGCTTATTTCCTGTAGGCAGGCCAGAGCGAGCTTTGGGGCATGGATTCCTATCCAGGTCATCACTTTGCCTCTTGTACTCTGCAATCACAAGCTGGCAGAACTTTTCTACTCTGCTCCCCCATTTAGTGTGAAGTCTCCTCCTACTTAAGAACTTTGGAACTTAAATTATTCTCATAATAAATTTACTAGACATACCTGTTTTAAACTTATTCACAAATTCAAGCTTACACAGCAGAAGTAATGACTTAAGTTTTATGGAAGTATGGTTTGGACATTTATGTTTCAAAGTCAGCTCCTTTCTAAGCTCCTTCAAAAAATGCAGATTTAAAAGCTTTAAAACTGTGGATTGATAGACCTTTTTTAGGCTTTAGACACTTGTATTGGTGTCTTGTCAAACAATGTTTCTATCATGGCCAGTTTTTGCCAGTTTTTCCTCAGGACACAGGAATCAGTGAGCTGTCAGAGAACTGATGGACTGAAGTGGATTTAATGGAAAGTGGTGCCCGGTATAACCATGGTCACTGTACTCCTGGAGTTTCCTTGAGTAGGCCATAGTTCATGTACCAAATGTCTACTGAGCCCCCGTTGTGTCCCATTAAACTCTCTGGGTGATGGAGATATAGGAAGGGCCAGTGACCTTGAGGAGCCAGTGGGGAGATGGATCAGTTCTGGATACATGTGAGGGGTGAGTGCATTGACAGAGAAGTCTGCAGGCTGCTAGAGCTCTGAGGTTGGGGGAGTAGAAGTAATCATTTGGGGGCTCTTCTGCTCTGATGTCCATGTAGTGGTACTTTTCAGACTGTAAGTCCTGATTTGGGGTTTGGAGAATAAGGCTCTTGTGTGTAAAATAGACCCATGTTCTGTGCCTTGTGTCAGTATTCTGTCAAAATGTAATTCCTTTTTGTAAGAAATGTAGGTGTACGCTTGGGTTGTGTGCATTTTTATACTCAATTCAGACAAGGATCACAGTACTCAGCCCTGTTGTGAATCCAGCTTCTGCTACCTCCACTCTTAGGTCTCCCTACCAGGTGGCTGTGATTTCATCTTGAACAAAGTTAAATATTTTTGCATTGATGTAATTTATTTGGATTGTTAAAATTAAAAAAAAGTTTGTAAGATTCCCTGGAAATGTAGGACTGGATATTAAATAAGGAATTACTATTAATATTGTTGGATATAATAATTGTGTTATAAATTCTGATCCGATAAACACCTATGAGGTATTATAGGTGAAATAGTATGATTTCTGGGATTGGGTTAACTCAAATTAGAAGGAAAACAGGAGGGGGGATAACTGAAATGTGTTGATAATGGGTATATATTATTCTGTCCACTTTTGTGTGGTTTTGAGAATTTCCATAATAAGAAGTGGGGAAGAAAAGATTCCTTTAGTTATGGGCTCTGAGCCATCAGCTCATGTAGCTGCCAAGTCACCCTGGGCCCTGTGTCTGTGAGGAATTGAGAATTTGGGTTGGACCAGTTTCTGTTAACCCTTTCCAATCCAATTTTTCTGCCCCTTGCATACTCTCCATCTCTTATTTTGGATGGTAAAGAGGTTGGTGGATTACTTGTAATTATTGTATAGTTTTAAGAGAAAAACAAATGTGAACTCTCCTGATGATATTATTATGTATTTTAGGTTACATAAAATAATTAAAGGGTTTTTGCTTATTTTTGATTATAAATAAAAAAATAACTGTTAAATGAGGTCCAACTAGGATCAGAAAGGGTTAAAATGTATTCACGGTAGGCCCTAGGAAGCTGTACTTTCTCCATGCTGACCTGTGCAGATATAAGTTTGTGTTCTTGTGTATAAATGTCTATATAACTGAAATGAAAGTTCTAAGGAATGGTACTTGATATAAGCAACACTATGATTTTTTTTATTCTGGTCTCTTTTTGTCCCTTCCTTCCCCATTAAACTGGTGGTCATGACCTACTAAATTGATTCTATAATTATCACCAGCCATACATTACATAGGTTAAAAAGGTGAATTGGACCTGTTGTACCTTATTTTATCTCTCCTAATGGGTAGTTACGCTGATTCTTTAGTGGCAACTTGGTGACCCAAGGTTGGGAGCCAGGAAGGCCAGGCAGGAGGACCCTGGCAGAGACCTTAAGTCAAGCAGCCAGCATGACCAACAATTGAGGTCTATAACTGTTCTGGCTTGGAGAGTTACTATTTACATAGTAGCATACATTTATTAATTCTCAACAGATAGCGTCTGTCATAGTTTAGATTCAGAAAGCACATCAGAATCTCCCAGTGCTGCTTTGTTACTGCTCTGAGTATCATTTCAGAGGAAAATAGTGTAATAGAAAACATTTCTGTTAGCAATAAAACTGTATCAGGGGCCGCTCTGCAGATGAGAAGGGTGGCAGCATTCTGCCCCATGAAGGCAGGTACTGTTGACCTTCCATTTTCTTAGTTTAGGGCAACATGCTGCCCCATCTCGTCACTCTGCAATGTTTAAGTAAACAGGTGTGATTAAGTCCTGTAGATCCGAATGTTCAGCATTGAAATCAGCATCTTTATTTATTCAAGTGCCTATCACATTCTTAGCACAGTAAGTAGGAGCATTGTACTTTGGAAAGTAAGATGCTCGCACCTCAAATCAGAGAATAAGAGGGGGCAGATGCTAGAGTGAGGCAGGCCACAGGCAATTCCAGAGGAGCCAGGGACCACGTCCCAAAGTTCAGAAGCAGAGAAGAAATGGAGACAGTCCTGCATGCTGGGAGGGCTTTGGGCCCAGGGTGTTTGGTGTTGGTCTTGTGTGCACTGGAAGCTGCTGGAGCTGTCTGACATTCATCCATTCATTTGTCCATTAATCTACTGCTTGTTGGCATGATTGTACCAGTCCCAGATGCCTAGAAGTCCAGGATGTGTAGACAAGACTTTAGCTTCAGAACTGGGGAGTGGAGGTGATGACAGAGGTGGGCTTCAAAAAGAGTGATCAGGAAAACCTTTCTATTACAAAAGCTTCAAGTACAAACATGCAGAAACTCATGTAATGAAGTCCCCTGTGCCCAACTTAAAATGCCACCATGTCTGAACAGTTTCAAGTTCCTTGTCCCTGTTCCCTGCCTATGTGGGCTGAATAGTGTCCTCCCAAATTCATGTGCTGAAATCCCAACCTTCAGAAGCTCATGACATGGCTATATTTGGAGGTGGAGTTTTTTTTTTGAGACAGAGCCTCAAGCTGTCACCCTGGATAGAGTGCTGTGGCATCCTGGGCTCAAGCGAGTCTCCTGCCTCTGCCTCCCAAGTAGCTGGGACTACAGGCACCCGCCACAATGCCTGGCCATATTTTGGTTGCAGCCATCGTTGTTTGGCAGCCCTGGGCTGGATTCGAACCCACCAGCTCAGGTGTATGTGGCTGGCGCCTTAGCCTCTTGAGCCACAGGCACCAAGCAGAGATGAGGTTTTTAAAGAGGTATTTAAAGTAAAATGAAGTCTTTAGTATAGGACCATGCAGTCTTGCTGGTGTCCTTTTAAAAAAAGATTAGGACACCAACACACAGAAACATGACCTTGTGCGGACACAGGGAGAAGATGGTTGGCCATGTACAAGCCAGGGAGGAGGCATCAGGAGAAACCAACCCTGCCCACCTTGATCTTGGACTCCCAGCCTATAGACTTTGGGAACAAGTTTCTAGCGTTGAAGCCACTCACTCTGTGATATTGACTCCTGGCAGCTCACGTAGACTTGATTTGCCAGATCATTTTGAAGAAAACTCTGTAAGTCAGTATGTTTGTAGATTGGAGTGTAGTGGTCTTGGGTGGGTTCCAAAACCACGTCCTCGCTGTTACCCTAGCTACAGAAGAGCTGCTCAGAGGGACAGGATGACCCTCATGGCACTCCGTGTGGACCATAAGTCCAGGCTCGCTCTTTGTGGTTGGTAGTATGTAGATTGTGTCTTGAGTCCTGGCTCAGCAAGGGACATCAGAGCCTGGGACAGGCTTTGTGCTGTGGGATCTGGGTCAGGAGGCATGAGCCCAGCCGTATTCGCTGTGTGCTTCCATATGTCCTTGTGGACTGTGGGTCTTTGTTAGCACACTTAACCATGGTGTCCTTGCCCTCCCAGAACAGCAGTTGCTGGTCAAATGATTACACAGGTGTGAGGGAGTTAACATTTGGATTGTCAATTGGACTACTGGGTGTTTGTTTGTTTTCATTGAAATAGGAAAGTTTTTCCTTAGCTCTGAGCCAATGCCAAAAATGTGACCTTTTTTTTCCCCTCCAAGTGTGTCCAAACAGTAACAATTTTTGTGCAGATTGTGTTGAGAATTAGGGCATTTGATCATAGGCATTAGATGTGTGCAATGAAATTAATACCCTTTAAGAAGCATAATAGGAAGTTGGAATTTGGGCTTTTGTTTGCAGTTTAAGATGGTATATCTTATAACCCTGGGAGGTGGAAAGTGAGAAATCTGGTCAGCCTAAATCTGTGCTGTTACTGTTCCTAGTGGAAATGTAAGTGGAGTGGGAGATACTATTTCATGTGTATTGTTACTTGTTTGTTTGAGAAGAAAAAGAAATCTTTATATCTTTCAAAAAAATTTTTTTCTGGGCTCGGCGCCTGTGGCTCAATGGGCTAAGGCGCCAACCACGTACACCTGAGCTCACAGGTTTGATTCCAGCCTGGGCCTGCCAAACAACAATGACGGCTGCAACCCAAAAATGACCAGGCGTTGTGGCGGTCGCTTGTAGTCCCAGCTACTTGGGAGGCAGAGGCAAGAGACTCACTTGAGTCCAGGAATTGGAGGTTGCTGTGAGCTGTGATGCCACAGCACTCTGTCCAGGGTGACAGCTTGAGGCTCTGTCTCAAAAAAAAAAAAAAATTTTTTTTTTCTGAACCTTATTATTTATATCTAAATTTTTATATCTGTTCTGTAGTTTAAAATTCCATACAAGTTTTTTCAAAAATTCTGTTCAGGTGTGGAAACTGCCTACATTGTTGGTTTACGCGGGGGAGATAACCTTGGTCAGGTCTGTGAGTTATGTGTGTCATGCCAGCTGTGTGTCATATGTAGAAAATGCCTATATCTGATTATGTCTAGCTGTTTTGTTACTGCTGTTAGATGTGTCACTCTAAATAGCTCCTACATTTATGTTCTTGCATGTAGACAATAACCAAAGCCCACATGCCTGCATGCCTGCGTTTCTAAGGTTCTTCTCACCAAGCATTGCCCATCTTCAGCACCCTTCCTTGAAAAGGGACTGTGTAACCCCTGTCTCTTCTTTTTTTTTTTTTGAGACAGAACCTCAAGCTGTCACCCTGGATGGAGTGCCGTGGCATCACAGCTAACAGCAACCTTCAATTCCTGGGCTCAAGCGAGTCTCTTGCCTCTGTCTCCCAAGTAGCTGGGACTACAGGCACCCGCCACAATGCCCGGCCTTTTTTTTTTTGGTTGCAGCTGTCATTGTTGTTTGGCGGGCCCAGGCTGGATTTGAACCCGCCAGCTCAGACGTACATGGCTGGCACCCTAGCCCGTTGAGCCACAGGCGCCGACCCCCCTGTCTCTTCTTGTTCCTGTCCATTTCCTCCACCCCTAGCATTTTATTAGGAAAATTTTTGAATACAACAAAGTTGCAAGAGTTTTGCAGTGAATACTTGCTTACATACCACCTAGATTCTGTTCCTAACATTTGCTCAATTTGTTTTATCCCTCTGAATCAGTGGTTCTGAGTATTGCCGTGGCTCTTTAATACAGATCCTGTGGGTCGAGACCCACAGGTTGAGAACCGCAGCTCTAACTGCATCAACCCATCTTATTTTTCTGTTGTATTCCACAGTAAATTTCATGCATCACTTCGTTATATTTAAATATGTCAGCATGCAGTCATTAGCTAGGTTCAGTATTTTCTCTTGACATAAAATTTATATACAGCGACATAATGTACACATATTAAATGTGTATTACCTAAATATTGGCAAATGCATACATTTATGTAATCCAAACCTCTACCAAGAAATAGAACATTACTGTCCGTGAGAAAGTTCCCTGATGTCCTTTAGGAAGTCCTCCCCCAAGGAACTACTGCTTTGATTTTCTTCCACCCTAGGTTGTTCTTGAACTTCATACAGATGGATTCATACAGTATACAGTGTGTTCTTTTGTGCAAGGATTTCTTTACTTAGCATACTGTTTTTGAGATTCCTCCATATTGTTACATGTATCAATGACTGCTGAGTGCATTCTACTGTATGTATGTGCCAGGATTTGTTTGTGTATTTACTAATTGTTGGGCATTTTGGTTCTTCCCAGTTTTGTATGATGAAAAAGCTGCTGTGAACATTTGTGAACAAGTCATTGTGTAGATGTGTTTTCATTTGTCTTGGGTAAATAACTGATAATGGAATTGCTGAGTTATATAGTAACTATATGTTTAACTTTATAAGATATTGCCAAACTATTTTCTACCAAATTTTTTGTCTGTTAATTCTGTGTCAGTTATTGAGAGAAGGGGTAAATTCTTAAAAAAAAAAAAAAAATTATTATTATTATTTTTTGAGATAGAGTCTCATTATGTTGCTCTGGGTAAAGTGCTGTGGCATCACAGCTCATGGTAACCTCAAGCTCTTGGGCTCAAGTGATTCTCTTGCCTCAGCTCCCCACCAGCTGGGAGTACAGGTGCCTGCCACAACGCCCAGCTATTTTTTTTGTTTGTTTGTTTTGTTTGGCGTCATTGTTGTTAGGCAGGCCTGGGCTGGATTCGAGCCTGCCAGCTCCAGTGTATGTGGCTGGCGCCCTAGCCACTGAGCTACAGGTGCCAAGCCTAGAGTTATTATTTTGGATTTGTTTCTCACTTTGTTTAGTTTTGGCTTTATGTATTTTGAAGTTCTATTTAAGATCATTATATCTTTTTTCTTTTTTTTGCCGGTCTCACTCCTCTGTAACCAAGGCTAGAATGCAGGGGAGTCATAGCTCACTACAACCTCAAATTCCTGGGCTCAAGTGATCCTCCTGCCTTAGCCTACCAAGTAGCTGGGACTATAGGTGCCCACCATCACACCTAGATGATTTTTCTTTTTTTTTTTTTTTTATTGAGACAGAGCCTCAAGCTGTCACCCTGGGTAGAGTGCTGTGGCATCACAGCTCACAGCAACCTCCAACTCCTGGGCTCAAATGAGTCTCTTGCCTCCGCCTCCCAAGTAGCTGGGACTACAGGCGCCCGCCACAGCGCCCAGCCATTTTTTGGTTGCAGCCGTCATTGTTGTTTGGCGGGCCCGGGCTGGATTTGAACCTGTGAGCTCAGGTGTACGTGGCTGGCGCCTTAGCTCGCTGAGCCACAGGCGCTGAGCTGATTTTTCTATTTTTAGTAGAGATGGGGTCTTACCAGCTCAGGCTGGTTTCAAACTCCTGAGCTCAAGAGATCCACCTGCCTCAGCCTCCCAGTGTGCTAGGATTACAGATGTGAGCCACCTCGCCCAACCAAGCCCGGGTGTTTGAGGTTGCTGTGAGCTATAATGATGCCATTGCATTCCAGTCCAGGTGGAGTGAGACCCTGTCTCAAAAAAAAAAAAAAAAAAGTCCATGTTGTGTATCCAGCATCTTTTGGACAGGTCCCTATCATCCTTTTTTTTTAGTTCATGTCTTTTATTAATTCATATATAATTACTTGTCTTCTGGTTTGTTGAAGCAGTAAGTAAGACAACATTTGCCACAATAATGTCTATCAAAGTGGCTGGCCATAAAAACTCCAGCACCACACTCATCTGAAGGACACTCTCGATGAAGGCGACTTATTTTGCCATTCTCATCCACCTTATAGTATTTCAGGACAGCCAACTTAACCTTCTTTCTCTTATGCTTATTCTTTTTGGGAGTGGTGTAAGACTTCTTCTTCCTTTTCTTAGCACCACCACGAAGTCTTAACACAAGATGAAGAGTGGACTCCTTTTGAATGTTGTAGTCAAACAAAGTACGCCCATCTTCCAGTTGCTTGCCAGCAAAAATGAGTCTTTGCTGATCAGGAGGCATTCTTTCCTTATCCTGGATCTTGGCCTTCACATTTTCTATCATATCTGAAGGTTCAACCTTGAGAGTGATGGCCTTCCCCTTAAGGGTTTTTATGAAAATCTGCATCTTGGTGGCAGTTCCACTGCAGATGGTGGATCCAGCTTTTTAGTTTGATCAGATCCCGGTAATGTATTTTTGATGTTGTTTCAATTCCCTGGGGGGATTGGGGGGGTCCTTCTCATAAGATAATCTCCCAGGCCAATTTCTTCAAGTGTTTTCCCTGCACTCTCTTCTAGTATTTTTATAGTTTCATGTCTTAATTTTAAATCTTTTGTCCAGTGAGAATCAATTTTTGTTAATAGTGAAAGGTGCAGGTCCAGTTTCAGTCTTCTACAAGTTGACAGCCAGTTCACCCAGCACCATTTGTTAAATAGGGAGTCTTTCCCCCACTAAATATTTTTGATAGGCTTGTTGGAGATCAAATGATGATAAGCAGCTGGGTTCATCTTTTGGTTCTCTATTTTGTTCCATAAATCTACTGCTCTGTTTTTGTTCCAGTACCATGCTGTTTTGATCACTATAGATTTATAGTATAGCCTGAAGTCTGGTAATGTGATACCCTCTGATTTATTCTTATTTCTGAGTGATGTATTTGCTATTTGAGGTTTTTTCTGATTCCATATAATACGAAGTACTATTTTTTCAAGTTCTTTAAAGTATGACAATGGTGCTTTAATAGGGATTGCATTAAATCTGTAGATTGCTTGGGTTGTATGGACATTTTAGCAATGTTGATTCTACCCAGCCATCAGCATAGTCTGTTTTTCACTTGTTAACATCGTCAGCTATTTCTTTTCTTAGAGTTTCATAATTCTTTTTATAGAGACCTTTCACGTCCTTTGTTAGGTAAATTCCCAGATATTTCATCTTCCTTAGTACTATGGTAAAAGCAATAGAGTCCTTGATTGTTTTTTCAGCTTGACTATTGTTGGCATATATAAAAGCTACTGACTTGTAAGTATTGATTTTTTTTTTAATTAAATCATAGCTGTAAAGTATTGATTTTGTATACTGAGATGTTGCTGTATTCCTTGATCACTTCTAAGAGTTTTGAAGTTGAGTCCCTGGGATTTTCCAGGTATAGGATCATGTCATCAGCAAAGAGGTGAAGGTTTAATCTCCTCTAACCCTATTTGGATACCCTTGATCACCTTCTCTTGTCTGATTGCGATGGCTAAGACTTACATTACCATGTTGAATAGCAGTCAGTGGGAATCCTTGCCCCATTCCTGATCTGAGTGGAAATGTTTTCGGTTTTACACCATTCAATATGATATTGGCTGTGGGTTTGCTGTAGATGACCTCTATCAGTTTAAGAAATGTCCCTTCTATGCCTAATTTCTTAAGAATTCTGATCATGAAAGGATGCTGGATAGTGTCAAAGGCATTTTCTGTGTCAATTGAGAGAATCATATGGTCTTTGCTTTTTATTTTATTGATGTGATGTATTATATTTACAGATTTGCATATGTTGAACCAACCATGTAACCCTGAAATAAAGCCAGCTTGATCATGGTGTATATATTTATATTTTTTTTTTTTTTTGTAGAGACAGAGTCTCACTTTATCGCCCTGGGTAGAGTGCTGTGGCGTCACTCTGCTCACAGCAACCTCCAGCTCCTGGGCTTAAGCGATTCTCTTGCCTCAGCCTCCTGAGTAGCTGGGACCACAGGCGCCCGCCACAGCGCCCGGCTATTTTTCTGTTTTTTTTGCAGTTCGGCCGAGGCCGGGCTTGAACCCACCACCTTCGGTATATGGGGCCGGCGCCCTACTCGCTGAGCCACAGGAGCTGCCCCATGGTGTATTTTTTTTTTGATGTGTTTTTGAATTCTGTTTGCTAAGATCTTATTGAATATTTTTGCATTGATGTTCATTAATGATATTGGTCTATACATTTTCTTTCTTTGTTGGATCCTTTCCTGGTTTGTGTTCCAGGGTGATATTTGCTTCATAGAATATGCTGGGAAGTATTTTTTCTTTTTCTCTGCTTTGGAAAAGATTGTATAATATAGGTACTAGCTCCTCTTGAAAGGTTTGATAGAAATGGGATGTGAAGCCATCTGATCCTGGGCTTTTCTTTTTAGGGAGATTTTGTATTGTTGATGCTATTTCAGTGGTTGATATAGGTCTATTCAAGATTTCTAATTCTTTCTGGTTGAGTTTAGGAAGGTGGTGTGTTTCCAGGTATTAGTCCATTTCCTTCAGATTTTCATATTTCTGAGAATAGAGATTTTTGTAGTAATCATTGAGGATTTTTTGAATTTCTGAAGTGTCTGTTGTTATTTCTCCTTTATCATTTCTGATGATATTAGAGATTTTACTTTTCTATTTCTGGTTAGGTTGGCCAAAGGTTTATCAATTTTGTCAATCTTTTCAAAAAACCGACTTTTTGTTTCATTGATCTTCTGAATAATTCTTTTGTTTTCAATTTCATTTGATTCTGCCCTAATTTTGGTTATTTCTTTTCTTCTGCTGGGTTTGGGGTTGGAATGTTCTTCCTTTTCCAGTTGTTTGAGATGGTCCATTAAGTTGTTGGCTTCCTCTCTTTCTGTTTTCTTGATGAAGGCTTCTAATGATATAAATTTCCCTCTTAGGACTGCCTTTGCACAGGCTTTGATAATTTGTGTCTTTATTATCATTTACTTACAAAAATTTGGTGATTTCCTTCTTAATCTCATCTTTGACCCAGCTATCAGTCAGCCTAAGATTATTTAGCTTCCATGACTTTGTTTGAATATGAAGATTCTCATTGCCGTTGAGTTCAACTTTTATTCCATGGTGGTCCAAGAAGATACAAGGAATTATTTCTATACCTTTAAATTTGCTGAGGTTGTACTTGTGTCCTAGGATATGATCTATTTCGGAGGATGACCCGTAGACTGATGAGAAGAATGTATATTCAGTTTTATTAGAGTAAAATGTTTTGTAGAGATCTGTAAAGTCCACTTGTTCTAGGGTCAGGTTTAAGTCTAATATTTCTTTGTTTAGTTTCTTCTTGGAGGATCTTTCCAAAACTGTCAAAGGGGTGTTAAAATCTCCAACTATTATAGTGCAGGAAGATATCAAGTTGTGCATGTGCATTAGGGTCTGCTTTATGAATTGAGGAGCATTCTGGTAGGGTGCATAAATGTTAATTATCGAAATCTCGTCATATTGGGTGTTTCCCTTGACAAATATGTAGTGATCTTCCTTATCTTTCTTTATCTTTGTTGGTTTAAAGCCAATTGTATCTGCTACTAAAATTGCAACCCCTGCTTTTTTCTGGTTTCCATTTGCCTGTATTATATAAGTCTATCCCTTCACCCCGAGTCTATTTTTATCCTTTAAGGTAAGGTGAGATTCTTGTATACAGCAGATATCAGGTGTGAGTTTATGTATCCAGTCAGCCAGCCTGTGCCTCTTTAAAGGACAATTTAAGCCATTCACATTAATTCACCACAGCTTTTCAACATTTCACTGGAAATCCTAGCTAACAGGAAAGGATAAGGAAAGAAGGTAAGTGACATATCAATTGGGAGAAAAGAAATAAAACTTTCTTCAGAGACATGATTGTCATGTAGAAAATCCCAAGGAATCTGTCCCCTCCAAAAAATCCTAGAACTAAGTAAGTGAATTCAGTAGGAATACAGGATATAAGATTAATACACAGAAACTGATCATATCTCCATATACTAACATGTTTCATATATGAACATGTATAAATAGAAATTAGAAAATCAATGCCATTGTAATCACTGTGAAATACTTAGGTATAAATGTAACAAAACGTGTGTGGTATGTTGCTTTAAGTTACAAAATGTTGATAAAATAATCAAAGAAGATCTAAATACATGGAGAGATACACTGTGTTGACAGATTAAAAGACTCAACTTCAGTAAAGATGTCAGCTTTCTCCAAATGGATCTAGAGGTTTAATGCCATTGCTAGAAGAATTCCAACAAGGTTTTTGGAAAGTTTTGATTTTAATTTATTTTATTTGAGACACGATTTTGCTCTGTCACCCTGGCTAGAGTGCTGTGGCATCAGCAGAGCTCACTAACACCTAAAACTTGTTGGTCAAGCCATCCATCTGCCTGAGCCTCCTGAGTAGCTGGGACTACAGGTGTGTGCCACCACTCCAGGCTACTTTTTCTAATATTTATAGAAATGGGGTCTTGCTCTGGCTTAGGCTGGTCTTAAACTCCTAACCTCAAGTAATACACATGCCTTAACTTCCCAGAGTGCTGGGATTACAGGCACAAGCCACTATACCCAGCCCTGACAGGGTTTTTTTTTTTTTAAATAGACATAGACAAGTTTATTCTAAAGTTTACATGGAAATAGACAGAACTTAGAATAACTAAAGCCATTATAAAGTTGGAGGGATATTAGCTCAATATTAAGACTTACTATATAGTTAGAGTAATCAAGACATGGATACATAAAACAATGGAACGGAAGAGAGAAGGTGGAAATAGAGTCACACAAATATGCCCAAGTGATTTTTGACAAAAGTATAAAAGCAGTTCAAGGGAGGAATGATAGTTTTTTCAACATATGGTACTGGGGCAATTGGATTTCCATAGACCTCAAAATGAACCTTAACCTAAGTCTCATACCTTATTCAAAAATTGACTCAAAACAAATCAAGACTTAGATGTAAGACTATAAAGCTTCTAAAGAAAGCAGGAGAAAATCTTTGGGACCTAGATCTAAGTGAAACATTTGTAAACTTGTTACTAAAAGCACAATTCACATGAGGAAAAAAATGATAAATTGGGATTTGTAAAAATTAAAAAGATTTGTGCTTTGAAAGACCCTGTGAAGATAAAAAGACAAATTAAAAACTGGGAAAAAATATTTGTAAGTCACACATCCCATAAAGAACTGGTATCTAGAACGTATAAACTCTCAAAACTCAACAATACAAAACCAAGTAATCCAAAAAAACAAAATGGGCAAAAGACATAAAGAGGCATTTTGCTGAAGAGGGTATGCAGATTCAAAACAAACACAAGAAAAGATGTTCAACATCATTAGCCACTGGGGAAGTGCAGATTAAACCCCCAATGGGATTTAAGCCACTATACATGGCTACCACAGAATGGCTAAAATTGAAAATGATGCAATACCAAATTCTGGTGAAGACAGGGAGAAACTGGATTCTCATCCATTGCTGGTGGGAATGTAAAATGTCACAGCCACCCTGGAAAACAGGCACTGTTCTTAAAAAGCTAAATATGCTAAACTCCCATGTGACCCAGCAGTTACACTCTTTGGCATTTATCACAGAGAAAGGGGAACCAATGTTCACACCAAAACCTGTACATTAAATTTTACAGTAGCTTTAATTATGATAGCCCCAAACAGGAAACAACTCAGATGTCCTTTAAGAAGTGAATGGTTAAACAAACACTGGTGTATCCATTCCTGGAATACTACTCAGCCATAAAAAGAAACAGACTATCAAATATGTCTAACTTGAACAAATTCTAGGGATTATGCTGGTTAAAAACCAATCTGGAAAGGTTATGTACTGTTATTATCTCATTTACATAATGTTCTTGAATAGACAGAATTATAGAAATAGAGAACAGGTTAGTGGCTACCAGGGGTTAGAGCCTGTTGAGTGGTAGGAGGTTTATGGAACCTACAGCAAGGCTTAGGTGTTCTGTGTCTGTTCCATTTGCTGTCCAGACCCCTCCCCCCCAACCCATCCTGTGCTACAGTTTAGCAAGATGTTACCATTGAGCATACCCTGCAAGGGTCCACAGCTCTGGGTGTTAGTTCTTAAAATCATTTTCTACGGATTTTGGGGTATATTTTCCCAACAAGTTTAATTATCAAATTAAGGTGTCCATCTTTGTAGCTCTTGTTAAACTTTATAATGCAGAAACAGATTTGGAGAGCAGCAGCCTCGGAACCTCCCTGTTTTCTTGTTGTTAATGGGTTTCAATGTTATAACTTGTTTTTGCCAATTTAGACATGTGGGCTGAGGCCAGAGTGGTATCCTCACCATGCTTCTTTACGTGCACTTCCTATTGCGTGGTTTGTTATAGGAGGTGCTGATCGACAGATGCCTCTATTCATTAGATAAATTGTTGATACATAGTACATGGGGGACTTTTATTCCTTTTAGGGCTTTCCCCCACCCCCATTTTGTCACATTTCTGAGACAAATCTATTATTTCATATTTAAACCTGTTTTAACTGTAACTGGCCTGAAGCTTATCTTCCCACTGGGGTAAAATATGCCCCCCCATTCTGTTTTCTCCTCTGGCTGAATTTTAATGTATTTACCTGTTTGTTCCCCAGGGATTAGTGGCATGTGCTCTAGGGCTTCTCTTCTTGGTAACAGTTACAAGGGACCACTTAGCAAACACTTGGTATATGCCAGGCACTCTGCTGGGACCCTCACGTACTAACCATCTAATTCCACAACCACCATAGGAGACTGATGTTAATCATCTCATGTTACAGATAAGGAAACTGAGGCTGGAAGCTGTGAGGGGGCCTATGTGGTGGTGCACATGGCTGCTAGAGCCCAAGCTGGGACTGTTGCACCAACTGGGAAGAGCCGTCCTAGGGGATTCCAGGGCGGGGTTGCCCACCAAAGAGCACAGGATAGGACTTCTTGTGCACGGTAACCCTGGCTTGACAGCCTGGAGCCCTTTGCATCAGGGTCGGCAAGGCACAGGCCTGGACAGGTGGTGAGGGGATCTAGGTGGTAGGAATTGGGCCAGCAGGAATTGGGACCTTGGGGAGAGATCAGAGTGAGTAGTTAGGACTGTGGGGGGTTGCAGAGTTCAGGCACCTGGCCTGGGGGGTGTTGGGCATGTGACCTCCTGCCTCAGGGCCTGGTCTAGATGGGGTGTCCTCCACAAGAGTGGGGATCCATATTTCCCCATGCTGTGGGTCTGTCAGCGGTACACCATCAGGCTAGAGAGTGCTTAGCCATCTCTAAAATCCTTGTTTGGCCGGGCCTGGCCAATGAGTGGGCAGGTTACAGGGTCCTGGAACCTGGTAAACTCGAGGCAGAATGAGGCTGTGCTGTTTGCTGAGCTCCTACTGAGTCCTCAGACGGGACTGAAAGGTGGAGTCACCGGCTGACCCATAGCCACTGGCACAGGATGCAGTGAACTCATCGGCCCAAACTCAGTGTCCAGCTCCAACCGTAGGTCTAAGTCGGACCAGTGGCCTCCAGGCTGGGCTCTTCCATGCGGCAGCATGGTTGCTGTGGTGCCTGTCAACTTCACTGCCCGAGGAGGTCATCAGTTGTGCCCACAGTGCAGGGTGAGGGGTTCTGCTGCCCTCTCCTGGGCGCAGGCACCGGTGGCTCTGGTGAGGACAGAGTCGGGAAGGGTGACATGGTCAGTGGCCCAAGCGTGAGCTGGAGCAGAGTTCACTGAGGAATGGACAGGGCTGGGGGGTGGGGGCTGAGTGGCTTCTGACTGTCCCGTGGTGGCAGGGCCAGGGAAGGAAGGACCATGATTCACGGAAGAAGCCACACAAATGGAGTGATGTCCTGGGGTCTTGTCCACAAGGGTACAAGCTTCCAGGTCATGGGCCATGGATTGCAGAATGGTGCCTGCCTCCCCAAGCTGTCTCACCCGGCTCAGGTCACATCACCATTGTCATTATCAGCTCAGCCGTCAGTGCTCACGCATCATTGAGAGATGCTGTTCTGTGTGCTCCTTCTTCATTTATCCAACAACTGTCATGAGTGCTGGTCGCGTATTAGTGGGATCCAGGCGGCAGGGTTGTAGCAAGAGCTTCCATTCCAGTGGGAGGAGGCATAATATTTGTTCTTCTCCAATCCTTACAACACCTTAGGAGGCAAGTTCTACTATGGCCTCTGCTTTACAGTTTGGGGCAGACCAGGGAGGCTGAGCATGTTGCCTGAAACCACACAGCTTGAGCTGGGTTGATCTGAAGACTGTCTTGGTGCCACATTTCACTCACGTTGCCTTTGCGTTTCCCTGACTCCTCCTGAAACTGGACCTGCTCTGGCCCCTCCTATCCCAATGGACTGATGGCCTTTACAGCCTGACCCCCGTGCTGTTGTTGCCCACTTGTCGTGGGGTTGTCATAGCTCCCAGGGTCTTAGACACTGGGGAGCTGCTGTGCACAGTAGAAAGTAGGTGTGTGACTCATGCTTCCTGTATCAAGGCAACAAAATAGAGAAGCACAGAGACAGACAGGCAGACAGTCCTATGACTGTCCTGCCCCGACTCCCAGCAGCCTTGGCCACTGGAGCCCCCTGTGATGATGAAAGTGCTGGGATCTGCACTGCTGTCCGTACAGTGGCCACTGGCTGGGGAGGCACTGGCCACCTGGGGTCACTGTGCCCCAGCAGTTGAGGGAGCAGAGCTTTGGTTGGAAGAAGCAGCCCTGCCCTCACTGGGGGGGGGGGGTCTTAGCAGCCAGTGGGCAGTGTCCCCATGGTGGCTGATGGAGTCATGTCGGCATGGTGCTGATGCTTTTGCTGTCAGTACCTCTGTTTCACAGATGGGAAAACTGAGGCTCGGTGATTCAGTGATTTGCAGGTGACCCAGTTGGCAAGTGCCAGAGCCTGGATGTGGACCAATGCTCCTGGTTGCAGAGCCTGTTCGCCTCCCTGCCTCTCTGTACCTGCTCACACCAGCCCTGTAGTCCCCTGTGGAGGGAGGAGGCTTCTTCTCTGAGGTGGCTCACAGGGGACATCCTGTGGGTCTGGGCAGTGGCCTTCCAGGCCCCATGCGTGGGCTTCAGCATCACAGGGAGTAGCCTGGGGCTACCGAGGGCTCTTGGGTCCCTGATAAGGATCTGCCAAGAGTGGACCATGGCTTTGCACTGGGACACTCCCAGGGCCCCACAGGGTGCCCTGTATGTTGCTGTCCACACGTTAGTTGGATCCTTCTCGAGACTCTGTGGCTTGGCCTTGCTCTGGCCTAACTCAGAGGGGCTAAGGGCCTGGCCCTGCAGAAAATCAGAATCTTCCATACTGGGCCTGAGGCCAGCTCCATCATGGTCTGGCTGCAGGACCTGGGCCCATATTTACAATTTTTTTGAACGTCTAGCTCCAAATGTAAACCTCCTTGGAACCCTGTTGTCAAGTGGGAAAGTATTGATATATGTCATGATTCCTAGAATGGTGCTTTTCCCAGAGTGGACATCACCATACATTTAGGGTACTCGTCATGTCCTCCAGTGAAGGCTGCCCTGACCGCTGGCTTGCTCATCCACTTGTTCCTCTGATGTGAACAGTCTCCTGTGCCAAGCCTGTCCTGGTGTTGAGATTCAGATGTGACCGAGACTGCTCCCATTTAGAGGGGACCAGGGCAGGTGGTGGTCATGGGACAGCCTCCTGCATCTTGGAAGTTTCCTGGGGGAGGTGACGCCTACATGGGGTTTGGAAGGATGAGCAGTTTCCTCCCTGTAGAAATGTGTAGGGCAGGTTTCCTGACTGTCTTTGGAGGATAAGCCCATGGGGGACAGAGCTGCCTGCCCCACAAGAAGTCCATGACTGCTTTTCCTTGCAACACTCTGTGGGCACCTCAGCCCTGCACTGGGGAGCTCAGGGCTGTAGGGCCACAGCATCCTGTCTGCTGTGAGGTTCTGGGTGGCTCATTTGCCACCATGAGGGTGGACACACAGCCCAGAGTGCCCTGTAGCTACCCACGGGACACCTGCCCACAGGAGATAGGAGGGGTGTGGCAACCCTTGGACTGGTCAGAGCCCACTTAAGAGAACTGGCCTCATAGTGCCGGGGCCTGGAGGCCAGCCAAGCCCATCAAGAGGGTGTCTGCCAGACTGGGAAAGATGGCTCATTTCTGGCTCCAGCACAGCTTAGGAAGTGCTGTAGAAAGTGCTTCAGATAAGGTAGGCGGTGGCAAGGAAGGTCTGCTCTGGTCAAAAGGCAGGAGAAGAGAAGGCAGTGTTGGGCCAAGGGGGATGTCGCACGCTCGGCCTCCCTCATAAGTACACAGCCATTAACTGTGGTTTGTTTTCCCACGTCCCTCTCTTTCCTGGTCATCCTTCCTCCCCCAGATCCCCCTGCACCCCTCAAATGTGTGTGCGCATACATACGAACATGCACACAGGTGCACACTCAGACACACATGTACCTGGAAGGTGTGCATGTGCTGTGTGCACTTGCACCTACACAGGTACACACACGCACACCTTCCTGTCCGCTTCTCTCCTTGCTCAGACCAATTTTCCCTCAGGGAGAGGAGTGACCCGGTCCACCCAGCCTGCCCCTCCTCCACCTCTCCCCCTGCCTGTGGGAAGGTGCTGAGAAGCTTGCAGACCCTGGCTCTCTCTGAGCCTCTGTGTCAGGCTCACTAGATCAGGTTTTTGCCTCATTCTGTAAAGTCAGGCTAAGACAGTTCAACACCTCTGGCTTTTAAAGACAGAACAGTTGAGCATGTGGTGGGTAGGAGGCCCAAAATTAGCTTCATATGTGACTTAGGAAAGAGTCTTCGATTAATGGAGCTGGAAAAACTGGACATCCTTATGCCGAGGAATGAAGTCAGACCTTGTCCCACACCACAAACAAAGATTGCCTCAAAATGGATTAAAGACTTAAATGTAAGATCTGAAATGGTTAAAGTAGAAGAAAACATGGGGAAAGCTTCCTTGACATTGGTCTTGATACTGATTTTTTGGACGTGACCCTAGAATCTCAGGCAGGAATTGGCAGTTGTCTGATTGATGCTTGAGTTATTCTGCCTCTGGCAGGCGGGAGCCTCTTGGAGACGCCTCCTGAGTCCTTTGACGTGGGTTTTCTCTGCCCAGACCTGGAGTGTGTTTTTCTCCAGAGCAAAACTGGTTCCTTTTAGTGAGAAACTGTTTAGAGACCACATTCTGGGCACTACTTGTGCCTTATTGCTCTCAGATTTGCTGCTATTTCTAGGAATTTGCTGCACACGGAACTGGGACATTTTTTATAAGATGAAATACATTTTGAGCTCACACTGGTACTTTCAGGTCAAATTCAATGCTATAGGATTTCTTGTTCTATTTTGTTTTGAACAGTACTTGATTAATTTTATATCTTTTTCTCCCATGCTGAAAATCTCAATTCGTAATGACATCAACAAAAGAATTATTTGCTTTGTCCCACAACACCCCCTACCCCATCTTAGGATAACACTGCCCCATTACTGCTGCCCACCACGAGCAGTGAGCTCCTTGCTCACCTGGCCTCAGGTATCCTGAGTCCTGGCTGTGGGCACAGTTCCTGTCTGTGAAGTTATGCTGGCAGTTGGATATACACTTAAATCCATGTGCTGCTTTTTTACTTTTGCTTCATATCAGGTTTTGAATCTAACTTTTGTTTTACATGTTTTTTGTTTTTTTTTTTTGAGACAGTCTTACTTTGTCACCCTCGGTAGAGTATCAGGGCCTCATAGCTCACACACATAGCTCAAACTCTTGGAGTCAAGAGATCCTCTTGCCTCAGTCTCCTGAATAGCTGGGACTACAGGTGCCCACCACGAGGCCTGGCTATTTACATGTATCATTCTATAAAATATTATCTTGGCTCAGAGGCACTTCTGCAGACCAGGGCATGTACAGGAGATGTGGTTTTGCCCCCGAATCCTACCACCTGTGTGCCGGATCCTTAGTTTCCCCCGTGGGGGCTGTTCGTACTCAGGACTAGTTTATGCGTAGTTTAAATGAGCAGATACACTTTTGGAGTCATATTCTCCCAACCTTTCTCCAACAGACACTAGTATATTACATACCCTTTCTCCACCTTGCTTTTTCCATTTACCATCATATCTTGGAGACTACCTTTTAGCAGTTTGTACAGATACCCAGGGGAGGACTTTTGACAGCATGATGGGGTTTGGAAGTAATCTGGGGTCAGAGTGGTGGTATGGGCAGAGATCACGAATTCACTCCCGGTAGCTAAACATGACTTAGTCTGGCTGATCTCACTACAACTCAGTGAGCAGGACTTACCTCTGTCCATTTTTTAGAGGAGGAAACAGGCTTGCCCAAGCCCACACTGTGGGTGACATCAGTCAGAGCAGGATTGGACCAGGCAGGCATCTGCCTCTGAGCCAGGCACTGTGCTGCGTCCTGTGTGACCGAGACAGGGATGGCCGACAGCGCCATCCCTGGTGAGCCCTTTCTGGGTCCATCTGCAACTGGGCTCTGTGTGGTCTAGGCTCAGTGCAGGTGCAGGTTGTGGGGATCTCCTGCTTGTCCTATAGTTTGTGTGGGGTGTGACTGCCTGTGCTGGGGCTCAGGAAAATCAGGCGAAGAGAGCTCAGCTCATCTCTGTTTCCAGCGGCATTTCTGAGGATGAACTGGTGTGACTACAGCCTTGTCTTTTGTCTTGCCTCAAAGGGGGAAAACAAATATGGGACGGTGTAATGAAATTCTCACAGCAGAAAGAAAGGTCTGTGTCCATAAAGGGAGGCAGCTCTGCCTAATGTGCTCTGTAAACACGGGAAATCCCCTAAGCCCCGCAGATAAGAATCGCTCCTTAGAAGATCAGTGCCATGACCCGGCGGGAGTGCAGGGCTGTCGGCTCCACTGGCCAGCAGATGCAGGTGGCTGCCTTGGACTGAGCCGTGGGCAGCGGGAAGAGCCCCAGGTGGCGCCAGCAGGTCCATGGAGCTGGTATTGGGGGCAGCTGAGGGGCCAGATGACAGCAAAAGATTTATCTGAATTCCGGGTCTCTGTGTGATCGTGGTGCCCAGCACTGTGAGGTGGGTGGTCTCCAGACAGCCCCTGAGGTGGAGAGAGATGCCTGTCTGTGGGAGTCCTGCTGCAGGGGTGTCTGGCAGAATTTCACATTGTTAAGAGCTATGATTTTTAATTAGGCAGCAGATACATATATATGTGGTGTATACAGACAAGATAGTGAGGGAAGCAGACCTTGGCCTGGCATCTATGCCCTCAGAGGCCCTGTTTCCCTGTAAGCATGAGTGTCATTCCAAGATGCTCGATGCATACAAGTGCACAGACATTCCTGGGAACACATGACACATTCTGTTGTGTTAAATGTCTTTTTCACTTTATAGTATCTCTTGGAGAATGTTCCAGCTCGGAACACGAGGAGCTTCCCATTCTCTTGATGGCCACACTGGACTCCCTGTGCACTCAGAGGAGAGTGTGTTGGCAGGTCCCTTGCAGATGGGCCTGCAAGCAGCATCATGGCTTTTGGGATCAGCGCTTGTCTGTCATGTGTTTTCTTTGTCCTTAGGGGCTATGTGCAGGGCTGTGGGGCATGCTGATCTCCCAGGGCCATGGACACCTTCCAGCTCGCTGGTCCTGGCCAAGGTGGCACAGGCTTTCTGTGTCTTCCCTCCAGAGACAACCCAGTTTGGGTGCTGTGTGGCTTTGGGCTTGTGCCTGTCCCTCTCTGGGCCTCTGACTCTGTATTTATAAGATCTGCGCATGGCAAGAGGAGGACTGCTGTCCTCCTTGGCCACAATCACATTTTGTCTTGCTTGTCTGACTTAAAAACGGACTGGAATCCATTGTTGCCATTATGTGGAGGCTGGGAGATACCAGGAAAGAGCTGGATTCCCATCTTCTTTTGAAAATCTGCATGTCATGCTACATGGACCCTCATGCACCTGGCTGATGGGGTGTGTACCCCCCTGTCCCATGTGGGCCCTGGGCCAGCAAGGTTACAGGTTTGCAGCCCTGTCTGTCTCCTGAGTGCAGAGGGCACCTCCAGCTCTGTGTGGGTCCCTTAGGTGGCCATGCTCAGGGACTGTGGTGGGTCCCCTGGGTACTTCATTGAGGCTGGGAGGAGAGCTCTGATCTCCCAGGGGCCAGCCTCACATATCTGGCCTTTTACAAGCTATGCATTTTCATTCAGGACAAAGGTTCAGACCAAATTAATAATAACACTGTCAAGTGAATCTGAGTTTGTTACATTTCCCCATTCAGAGAGCCATGTGACCTCTGTGGCAGTTGTATCAACCACCCCTGGGTGTCCTCAAATCCCAGATGTGGTGGACAGAGCATCCCCTAACAGGCCCTCAGGCAGGTCCTGGCATCCTTGCCTCTGCCTGCCAGTCCATATCTCTGATTTCCAGCTCCCCAGCAAGGCCGCTTTGCACAAGACAACCACCTGTGTTGAGTGCTGCCTGCTCCCCAGAGGCTGCCTGGGACCTTGGGACTGCACATGAACAAAGTGCCTTGAGCTCTGGAAAACATTCCCAGTCTCCCGGGACGTGATGACAACTGGAGGATGGGGAGTGCCTCTAGGGCCCCCATCTCCCACCTTGGCCGTGGACATGACCCGCATGGGGTGGGGGATTCTTTCACTGTCCTCTGAGACTTCCAGGTCACAACCTAATGATGGCATCCTGGCGTGGCAGAGTGGCATGGGGCTTTCAGAACCTTGAATCCTTCTTGTATTAGCAACAAGAGCACCTGCTGTGGACTGCAGAGAACAGGGAGCCTGTCTGGGAACCTGCCAGGGGCAACGGGTCTTTGGGCCTGGTTTGGGGTGATGGGTGACAAGTCCTGGAGGATTTCTTCGAGAATGTGAGAATGGAGAATGGTAAGGTGGGTGAAGTAGACAGGTCTGTGGACTCTGTAAGCCCCATTTTATGTCTGAGGAGCTGGGGACTAGAGGTAGATGTGCTTGGCTTACTGTGGCCAGCAGAGAGGCCAGCCTGTTCCAGGCCCAACTTCAGACAGTGCTATGGCCATCTGGTTCTCCTAGGCCTGAGTGAGTGACAGTTTTCGGCTAAGTCCCCTCCTGTGTTCACTCTTACTCAGGCCTTGGAGTGGGCCCCAGCCAGCACTCAGTGTGACCCCAGAGAGCTGGTCTCTTTTCTTCCTCCAGGAATGAGATCTTTCAAAAAGGTTCCTGAATCCCAGTCTTAGAAGAAGGGCATTTGGGGGTACCCTGCCTGACTTCTGCTGTATCAGGGGTCACCTTGGCTCTTGGGGGTCCAGCCATCCCATGAGGGGGAGCTTTCCCTGTCTCTTTGTCCCTGTTTCTGAGCCCTGGTGCAGAGGCTCTGATGAGGTTTTTAGCCCAAGCTCGGCTCCCAGGTGTGGGTGCTGAGTCGGACCACACAGTAAACACTGTTTGCAGCTTCTGCTGTGCTGAGCCTGCCTGGGGCTGGGAGGCTGCATCCCTGCTGGCGGCAGTTCCTGAAGTATGTTAGTTTCTTCTATATGGTCTGTGTGAGAGATGAGGTGAGATGGTTTTCAACCCACTCTAGCCATAGCTATCACCCCAAGATGGAGCTGCATGTTTGCTGAGTGAGTGAATGACAGCCAGAAGGACCACCGCCCTGCTTGGCCTGCGTTCCTGTTTTGCTGCTCTTGTCAGGAGGTAGGAGCTGTGTGCACCTCCTTCCCAGGCATCCCCTGGCACCCAGCACAATTCCCAGCACAAAGGGGAAGTTCTGAAAGTGCTTGTGAGGTAGGTCGGAGCTGAGCCTGCCTGGCTGATGGTTGGAGTATGGGTCTCTTCATGGCAGTTGTTCACTCCCCCCCAATACCCTTCAAGGGTGGGAGTCAGCAGGGGGTGTCAGCTGCTCTTGATGGAGCAGCTCCCCTAACCCTGACCCCCTTGGAGGGTGATGCCATCCTCCTTGGAAAGGGGTGATTGGGAGGTCCCGTGCCTCCAGGCTTCGTCAATTGGGGGTAGGCAGCCTTGTGTGCACAGGGTGCAGTTGGCATTTGCTGTTGAACCACCTGGACTCAAACCTGGCTCTGTCATTTACATGCTGGATGGTCCTGGGTGGGTTGTGACTTCGTCTCCACCTCAGAGACTCCCCATCTGCACATCTCTGTAAATTGTGAAAGTTCACAGAAGAGACTTGAAGCCCTCCAGGAGCACCTGTGAGCAACCCCAATAAACACCAGTTCCTCTTAGCTCTGGCCAGTGTTGATTACAATGTTCACTTTTCCTTTCTTTCAAGTTCAGATTTATTTTTTTCTGATTATGAAAGTAAACATGCTGATTACAAGAAAACATAATACATTATTCATTCTGTCTTCCCCATGGACAAGAAAAAAATACAAAAATGTTCTCTGATTCCCATACCCATGGCTGCCTACACCATGGTGCATGGAGTTCTACCACAGACATATATTTATTTAGGAAAATCTGTTTATACCACATGAACTGTTTTGTAACTCATTTTAAAAATAGGCTTTTGTTTCTTAGAGCAGTTTTAAATTTACAGAGATAATGGAAAGTGCAGAGTCTCTAACATTACTGCCCCCACCCGCACCCGCCCAATTTCCTCTAGTGTGTTGCATTGTTACAATTGATGAACCAATACGGACACATTGTAAACTAAAGGCCGCCATTGACTCTGGGGTTCACTCTTTGTGTTGTAGTTCTGTGGTTTTGACAAACATATAATGACATATATCGACTATCATAACATCGCACAAAATAATAATTTAACTGCTGTAAAACCCCCTGAGCCTGACCTGTTCCTCCCTGTCCTTAACCCCAGACAACCACCTATCGTTTTACTGTCTCCATAGCTTTGCCTTTTCCAGAAAGTTACATAACTGGAATCATACAGTTTGTAGCCTTTTTACTTAGCAGTATCCCTTTAAGTTTTCTCCATGTGTTTCTGTAGCATATTTCTTTATACGGTGCATTATCTCCTGTTGCCTGGATGTATCATAGTTTATCCATTCACATACTGAAGTGCATCTTGGTTGCTTCCAGTTTGTGGCAATTATAAACAAACCTGATATGAACATTCACGTGTAGGTTTTTGTGTAGAGGTAAGTTTTTAACTCATCTGGGTAAATACTAAGGGGCATGATTGCTGGGTCATGTGGTAAGACTATGTTTTGTTTTGTAAAACCCACCAATGGCAATGAATGAGATGCCTGTTGCTCACTCCTCACCAGCATCTGGTGTTGTCAGTATCCTGGGTTTTTGTCATTGTACTAGGCATGTAGTGGCATTTCATTGCTTATTTGCAATTCCCTCATGACATATGATGTGGAGCACCTTTTCATTTGCTTATTTGCCATCTATAAATCTTTGGTGAGGGATGTGTTCAGGCATTCTGTCCATTTTTAGATCGGATGGTTTGCTTTCTTATTGTTGAGTTTTAAGAGCTCTTTGTATATTTTAGATACAAGTTCTTTATCACATATGTGCTTTGCAAATATTTTCTCCCAGTCTGTGGCTTGGCTTTGCAGTCTCTTAACAGTGTAGTTAGTGAAGCAGAAGTTTTTAAGTTTAGTGAAATCCAACTTTTTCTTTTTTTTTTGCAGTTTTGGCCGGGCTGGGTTTGAGCCTGCCGCCCCTAGTATATGGGGCTGGTACCCTATTCCTTGAGCCACAGGTGCTGCCCAAATCCAACTTATTTTTTTTCACATATTGTGCTTTGGGTGTTCATCGCCAAACTCAAGGCTCTAGCTTTCCTCCAATGTTATCTTATAGAAGCTTTATTATGTTTTAGTTAGAACTGTGATCCATTTTGAATTAATTTTTGTGAGTAAGGTCTGTGTCTAGATTTTTCCCCTGTGGATGTCCAGTTGTTCCAGCACCATTTGTTGAGGAGAGATACTGCCCTCTCTTCACTGAATTGCCTTTGCTCTTCTGTCAAAGAGCAGCTTACTATAGTTGTATAATCTACTTTGTGGCTCTCTATTCTATTCTACTGAACTATTATATATTCTTTCATCAATACCACAGTGTCTAGATTACTGTAGCTTTCTAGCATGTCTTTTTTTTTTTTTTTTTAGATAGGGCCTCACTCTGTCACCCCAGCTAGAGTGCAGTGGGATCATTATAGCTTACTGCGGTCTCAAACTCCTGGGCTCAAGTGATCTTCCTGGCTCAGCTTCCTTAGTAGCTGAGACGACGGGTGTGCACCACCATGCCTGGCTCATTTTTCTATTTTTTACAGAGATGGGGGTCTCATTCTTGCTCAGGCTGGTCTTGAACCCCTAACCTTAAGCAATCCTCCCACTTCAGCTTCCCAAAGTGCTAGGATTACAGGCATGAGCCACCTCACTTGGCTATATTTTGTCTTAAAGTTGGGTAGTGTGAGTCCTTTGGCTTATTTTTTCTTCAGTGTTATATTAACTATTCTGAGTCTTTTGCCTGTCCATATAAACTTTAAAATCAGTTTGCTGATAGCTTCATAACAACTTTCTGGGATTTTGATGGGGATTGCATTCAATATGTAGATCAAGGTGCAAAGAACCGTTTATCTTGACAGTACTGAGTATTTCTATCCATGAAACACTTCCTTTTCTGAAGCTAAGGTAAATGGCATCGTGTTTTAAATTTCTATCTTTTTATTTATTTGTTTTTTTAACTAGGGAAGTGTCTTTATTGGCTGAACAGCCTACGTGAGGGGGATGAGTGGGAGGAGTGGGTGGCCCCAGTGCCAGGTCAGCATGCTTCACAGGCTTGTAGGTGATGAAGAACTCTCCCAGGTAGTGACTGATCATCTCAGGCTTGATCTCCACCTGTGAAGGTCTTGCCATTGTAGACACCCGCCATGCTGCCCACCATTTTAGGTAGGATGATCATGTCCCTCAGATGTGTCTTCACTACCTCTGGCTTCTCCATGGGCGATGCTTCCTTCTTGGCCTTATATAAGCTCTTTATTTATTTATTTATTTATTTTGAGACAGAGCTTCAAGCCCTGGATAGAGTGCTGTGGCATCACAGCTCATAGCAACCTCCAATTCCTGGGCTCAAGCGAGTCTCCTGTCTCTGCCTCCCAAGTACCTGGGACTACAGGCGCCCGCCACAACGCCCAGCCATTTTTTTGGTTGCAGGCGTCATTGTTGTTTGGAGGGCCCAGGCTGGATTCAAACCTGCCAGCTCAGGTGTACTTGGCTGGCTCCTTAGCCCGTTGAGCCACCGGCGCCGAGCCTATATAAGCTCTTTAGCAGCGAGTGCTGCTTGCTGTGCAGGCCTCTGTTCAGCTGCCACCCCTGGTGGGTACTGTAAAGCTGCATCAGCGGCTCATTGGACATATCCAGCAACTGATTGAGGTGTATGCCATGGTAGCTAAACTTGTGGAAAGTCCTTTTCTTCTTTTGCTCCACTTCTGCCATTGTGTTGCCTTCCCGGACTGTGTTTTAAATGTCTAATTTCAATTGTTCATTGCTGGCATATAGGAAAGCTATTGGCTTTTGTATATTAACCTCCTATCCTGTACTCTTCCTATGATTGCTTATTAGTTCTAGTAGTTGTTGTTATTGATTCTTTGGGATTTTCTACCTAGACAACCATATTATCTGTTAAAGTTTTATTTCTTCCTTCCAATCTACATATCATTTATCTATCCTTGTCTTACTTTGTTAGCTAGGACTTTCAATAGACTATTGAATAGGAGTGATGAGAGGACATTCTTGCCGTGTTCCTATTCTTAACAGGAAAGCTTTGTGTTCTCACTGTTACATATAATGTGCCCAGTTTGCTGAGTATTTTTTTTAACCGGTAATGAGTAGTTAGATTTTGTCAAATGCTTTTTCCATGTCTATGGATATGATCACCTTGTTTTCCTTCCTAGACCTGTGGATGTCATAGATTACATTAATTTATTTTAAACTGTATCAGTGTTGCCTAGAATAAATCCTACTTGTCCATGGCCTATAATTCTTTTTTTTTGAGACAGTCTCACTATGTTGCCCTCAGTAGAGTGTCATGGCATCACAGCTCACAGCACCCTCAAATAATTATTGTTTCAATTCTTTAGTAGATATAGCATGTTCAGATTGTCTAACTCTTGTGTGAATTTTGGTAGATTGTGTATTTTAAGCAGTTGGCTTATTTTATCTAAGTTATCAAATGTGTAGGTATAGAATTATTCATAATATTTTTTATTAATGTTTTAATGTCTATTGAATCTGCAATGATGTCCTATCTTTCATTTTTGATATTAGAAATTTGTGTTTTCTCTCTTTTTCTTTTTTGGTTAGCCTGGCTAGAGGTTTCTATATTTTCATTGATCTGTAAAGAACCATCTTTGGTGTCATTATTTTTTTTTATTAATTTCATGTTTTCGATTTCACCAATTTCTGCCCTAATTTTTGTTATCTCTCTGCTTTGTTGTTGTTGCTTTGCATTTAACTTGTGCTTCTTTATATTTTAGTTTCATAGGGCAGGCACTGTGGCTCATGCCTAGAATCCTAGCAATCTTAGAGGCTGAGGTGGGTGGATTGCTAAGTTTATGAGTTTAAGACCAGCCTGAGCCAGAGCGAGACCCCCATCTCTAAAAATAATAGCTGGGTGTTATGGCAGGTACCTGTAGTCCCAGCTACTTGGGAGGCTGAGGCAAGAGAATCACTTGAGCCCAAGAGTTTGAGGTTGCTGTGACCTGTGACACCACAGCACTCTACCGATGGTGACAAAGTGAGACTCTGTCTGAAAAAAAAAAATTAAAAAAAAATTTTTTTATTTTAGTTTCCCAAAGCAGAAGCTTTGTGTGTAGATCTTTTTTTAAATACATGCATTTAAATCTATAGCTTTCCCTCTAAGCATTACTTTTGCTGCATCCACAAATTATAAGTTGTATTTTCATTTTCATTTAGTTCAGAATATTTTTCAATTGCTCTTAAGCTTTCCTCTTTAGTCCATGTGTTGTTTAGAAATAATATTGTTTAATCTCCAAATATTTTGAGATTTACTGGCTATCTTTTCTGTTATGGATTACTAGTTTAATTCCTTTCTGCTATGAGAGCATACGTTGTATGATTTGCATTATTTTACATTTGTTCAGGTGTGTTTTATGGCCCCGAATGTGGTCTGTCTTGGTGAATGTTTCACGGGAGCTTGAGAAGAATGTACATTCTGCTGTTGGATGAACTCTTCTATAAATATCAATTAGATCCTGTTGTTTGAGGTGCTGTTCAGTTCACCTGTGACCTCACTAATTTTTTGCCAGTTTTATAAGACTTCAGCTATCATCGTGCATTTGCCTGTTTTTCCTTGCAGGTCTATCAGATTTTGCTGTGTAACCTATTTTTTTTTTTTTTTTTGTCTAGTGGACTTACAGTGAACACTATTCAGTCTCCATAGATGAATGGAGCCTTACTTTATACCACCTTGAATTCCATTCTATAATTAACTAGTCACCAACAATTGGGAGTTTCATACCTGCTAACTACGTTCAGAACCATGATAAATTGCGTGGCAGCCACATCTTGGGTATAAAACTTATTTCTATAGAGCGGTGGTTCTCAACTTTACTAATGCCGCAGTGTATTTTCATTGTTACAAAGGGGTCATGACCCACAGTTTGAGAACTGCTGCTATAGAGGAAATACTAGGGAAAAAACAACCCAGCTGGTTCAAAGGACACGCACATTTTTAAGAAAGAAGTTCCCTTTCACCAACCTAAACCTGCAGGTGCTGGTCTCCACACAAAATGGATTCTGATTCTGAAGCTCAGGCTTGGTCCTGGGCGTCTAGGAGACACCGTGACATCCAGGATGGGGCACCAGGTTGGGGAGGGACTGGTGATTCTGGTTGGAAGCTTGAGAATACACGAGAGGAATTTCTGATCCTCCACCCATTTCCCTAGATGAACAGGAGAGAGTGGACACTCATTCGTACCTCCCTCTGGGACTTCATACACTCTCCCCTAATCCTGGGCCTTCCTGTGCTTTCTTATCCAAGGCCAGTCTTAAAGAAACAGTTATTCAGCAATGCTTGATAAAGCATGGTAAGGGAGACTTCATCCAGGAATCATGATAGGTGCAGTGACCACTGCACTGGGGTGTTACAGAGGGGGAGGGAGATCGGGCTCAACTCCAAATATACCACAGGCCAGTGGGAATTTATGGCCAAGGAGCAGAATGGGGGTCAGTGGGTAGAAAATGACCAAGAGAAACCATCCAGGGTCAGGGATGTTCTGGATAAGTTGACCTAATAAGAATTTTGCTGAAGACAGGTCAGAGTGACCAGATATCACTTGGGGTGGTTGGGGATGAGGAACCTGATCAGATATGGAGGAAGATCAGATAATGGTGATCGGGGAATTCTGGGCTAAATTGAATGGCAGGATTCTTTTCAAGGAAGTACACAGTTGGCCTAGAAGGTAGTTCAGGTCTGACTAATGTTTGGCTGAGCAAAGAATCTGGTTTAGAAACCCACCCCTCAGGCATGCTGGTGGTAGAGGTACCCAGAGGTTGGCACTCCTGATGTGCCAGCAAGTAGGCACTGCACTTCCCTCCACAGTCAACACTTGAGCCTGAGTTATTTGTGTTTATAGGGAATTATTTGGAAACTTGCAGTCAACAGAGAAATGGAGTAAGCATTCACCCAAACAGTGGAAGAGCCTAAACATGGTCCAGGGACATTGTGTCTGGGTGCCAGGCTCTTGGCAGACGGGGCCCCTGTATCACGGGGCTAGGCACAGCACAAAGCAGACAGAGCCTCTAAGGGGCTGCTGGGGTTGGACTCTTCCTTCCTCTGAGTACCAGTGACGGAGAGGCCAATGGGCAGTAGAGAGAAACTTCGTTAGCATGCTAAGGTCCTTCAGAGCCATTTCTTTCTTTTTTTTTTTTTTTTGAGACAGAGCCTCAAGCTGTCACCCTGGATAGAGTGCTGTGGCATCACAGCTCACAGCAACCTCCAATTCCTGGGCTCAAGCGAGACTCCTGCCTCCGCCTCCCAAGTAGCTTGGGACTACAGGCGTCCGCCACAACGCCTGGCCATTTTTTGGTTGCAGCCGTCATTGTTGTTTGGTGGGCCCGGACTGGATTCGAACCGCCAGCTCAGGTGTACGTGGCTGGCGCCTTAGCCCATTGAGCCGCAGGCGCTGAGCCTTCAGAGCCATTTCTAAAGCAGGCTGAAGGCTACATGTTGGTTGTGCCTTCCCCCGTTTATAGCATCATCTGGAAGTCTGAGTGCATGTTGGTGTGCCTGTGAATGGCATTCTGCATCCAGTGGGGGCTTCCTTTAATGCTCTTTATTCAACACTCATGATTCCCTCCTGTCCTTTGTCAATACACATATGTGCATTTTTTTCAGACTTACTTTTGGTACACATGTGCTGACCTGTGCTCTGCTCTTTTGACAATACAGGGGTATAAACGTGTGTCCTGGGTCTGACACTTCCCCTTCCTTATGAAGGTTTAAAATTTTCAAAAAGTTAAAAAAAATAAAGTTGCAGAAATGTTGGACGTGTTAACTCAGTTTGCTTTCTTTGTTACTGGAGATGGTTCTGGCATGTTCAACATCATGATGCTTTTGTTTGAAAGTCACAAAAATTCTTTTTTTTTTTCCTTATCCTCAAGGGACATTTCTACAATACAGAAATGTGGATTGATGGAGGGGGATCAGACTGGAGGTCCTGTGTTGTGTTGGTGTCCTGGCTGCCCCCCTGCATGGCCCAGCTCTGGTGGGCGCCGGGTGTGCGGGTCTGAGGCTCTGATTGGCTGTGGGCACCCTCCCCCCTTGGGTGGCTGCCGATCTGAGAACTGGTTGAACCTGTTTGCTTCGGTTTCTTTGCAGGGGGGAGGGCTAGGAGGTGGTGTTTACCTGTCAGGCCACCTCCGGCTGCAGTTCCACAATACATTAGTAATGTAAGCCAGTGAAAAAAGACTAAAAAACCCATAACCTGCTCACAGGACTCATTGAGATCTTCATTCCTGGGGGATCCTGAGACATGTGAGCATTTTAGCAGGGTTGGGAGGGAGGGCTCTGCAGGGGCTGGAACCAGCAGAAACAATTACAGCAGCTGCTGACATGTTACGATGCCCACTTCACAGATGGACTAAGTCCTTGGAGACTTAGTCCCCCGGGTCCCTCCAGGTGAGTTTAGGCATTGTACTACTTCCAAAATGTCATCATACCTCGCCTTCCCTTGCCCGCACTGAACAGGAAGCTCCTGAGGTTGCAAGGGGTCCAGGCTGGGGGGGTCAAAGCTCTGTGCTCCTACCAACGAGGGGCTGAGCTTGCTTTGGGTGAATGAAGGCCCCACGTTGCCAGATTTTCCCTTTTTTTTTTTTTTTGTAGAGACAGAGTCTCACTTTATCGCCCTGGGTAGAGTGCCGTGGCGTCACACTGCTCACAGCAACCTCCAGCTCTTGGGCTTAAGCGATTCTCTTGCCTCAGCCTCCCTAGTAGCTGGGACT
>CAUYON010059492.1:0-31734 GCA_963573935.1 Arctocebus calabarensis | reverse complement strand
AGGGTACTGGTGAAACTTATTAAAGGTAGAGTATCAATGTCTTTATATAGTGATCAAGAAAATGCCATGAAGGCTATCTGTAACAGTACGATCAAAATATTTCTGATTGTATATGAAGCACATTGTGCCCTATGATTGCATGAATGTACACAATAATGATTCAATAAAATTATAAAAAAAATAAAAAATTAAAAAAATCAATGGATATGTCCATGTCATCAAAATCAAGGAAAATCTATTTTATGCTTTTCCTATTCAGTATTTTGGAAGCATTTGCCACTGTGGCTTACTCTTTCTTACTGCAAGTTCTTTCCTGCCTCACACACATAACACCTCAATTCCTAATTTCCTTCCTTGAAATCTGTTTTTCTTCATTGTATTCCTTGATTCTACTTACTCTAATGCCTTCAATTATTTCCCCAGGGCTCTGACATAGGTCCTTTGCTCCTAAGCTATGTAAGAAATAGCAAACTTAGTAGGTATGTGCGAGCATTCCCCAAACCTATACTTATGCCATAGCAGCCTACATCCTAGAAATTAACCAGTTCTGGTTATTCCTAAATACTCATAGCTAGCTCCCAGAACAAGTTAGGTTTTATGTCTTATCCTGATCTCTCTTCCCATCATGCCTCTTTCTCCTCTCCCCTTCACCCCATCTCTTTCCCCACTCAGTTCACACTAGTCCTTGGTTATCCATTTAGATAAGACCACTCCTGGCAAGTCTCTTACACCAAGAATGAATCTGCGATCCTTCCCCCTCTTCTTCATGTTCCTCCACTCATTCTTTCCTGTGTACTGACTACACTAGATAGCAATAGCCGGCTTCTTACACATTTGCTCACTAGTCGAGGCCAAACACCATACCCTACATTATTTGTCTTGGATCTCAAGCACAAGATTTGGCACATAAGTGACCAATAAATGACCAAAGCCCAAGTTAATAACCACATCATCAGATACCATTCTGGAGAAAGTAAATCTAATGACTGCCACAGGTCTTAGGCTGAGGATCTTCTCCAATCACTGTACCTCATATCTATAAAGAACTCCAATGTTTGTTGAATGCGAGAGAGGGGCCGCAAAGAGGCTCATAGTAGAAGAAAAGTTCTGTGCATCTTACTAACTCATATTTTCTCAGTATAAGCATCAGTTTCTCCCAGAAATCTATAGATAGCCTTAGCATCTACATGGAACCTACTTGTTCCCTGAGCACCTGGTCTATTTTTCTCTTCCCTCTAGTTCCACATGATGTGACATCATGCTTTAGTATGATGCATTACTAACAGTAGGTGTCCAAATGCTTGCTGAATAAATACATAAACGATCCTGAGATCCATGTGCTCCACAGAGGCGAACAAGGGGGCTTTGCATGGTGCCTCTCCCTAGCACACTCCTCCTGGGTTTCTTAAAAACCTTCATAATGTGGTGCCAGCCTTTTGCACCATCTGCTATGATCACAAGCTCTTTGAATGTAATGCAATTGGACCTCAAATACACAATTACAAATCCTAGGCAGTGTCACAAACATACACACTAAAATACATGGGGTGGTGCCTGTGGCTCAAGGAGTAGGGCACCGGTCCCATGTACCAAAGGTGGTTGGTTCAAACCCAGCCCCGGCCAAAACTGCATAACAACAACAAAAATTAAATACATACGGTATGGATTGCTGCTATTTTGATTGCAGATTCGACACTGAGGGTTCCTCACAGGCTGCCCAGGCACATGCTCTACCAATTTGCAATACATTTCTGGTTCTTTTTCTCCACATGTTGCATTGGTCATGATGAGGGCATTAGAAGCAAGATTCAGGACAGCAGGAAATAAACCTGAAAAAGACAGAGAAATAAAAATGTGGTGGCCAGAAAGAAAGTTATTATTTTGCTGTATATTAAAGTATTCTATGATTAAAATAGGATTTTTCAGAGCATTAAAATAAGCCAATATAAGTTAATTAGAGATAAATACTGTACTTAATTCAATAATATACATAAATACTGCATGTTTACATGGTATCGCATCAAAAGAGCATTATTTATTTCTAAGTCTTAAATATGGAATCTCAGGCTATCTTTTTTAATTTTTAGCCTCTAATATTTAATTAGAAAAAAAGGTGTGTCTCAGTTCAACTTGGTAGTTCACACATTCCAGCACTTTGGGAGGCTAAGGCAGGAGGGCTGCTTGAGACCAGGAGTTCAAGACCAACCTGGGCAACAGAGTGAAACCCTATGTCTGTGAAAAGTAAAAAAGTGAAAAAAAAATTATTACAAAAAGAAGTAGCTCTGGTCTGTAAAATACACTTAAAAAAATTCTGTTGATATTTTCTCCACTTTAGCTAGTTTACATCCAGTATTAAATAATAGTCACACATAAAGTTTCTCCCCAACTACGAATCTGTGTTTTTCATGTTCATTTGGGGCTCCATTATCATTTGGTGTAAATGACTGTTACAGATCTTTTATTTCCAGACTTGTGAATATAGAGAATGAGAAAAGATTTTGGAAAACCATTTTTTAATGCTTTCTACATTACCCGGGAATATTATACAGCAATATCTTGCAAGTATATTACAGTAGTCCATGGTTGTAGACCTATACCAGAAATCATTTGTTAATTACATAGATGCGTTTGACTTGTACAGATACAACCTCAGAGCCCATCTAAATATAGGGCTGAAGAGATATTTCATTTCACATGAGACCCCAATTCAAGCTCTTTTCTCCCTATAACTTAATGTTAATTCTGCTTCCTACATGTCTGAGATTTGTACTTTAGAGACCTCTTGTCTTATCAAAGTCATTCATCAAAGAGTGACTGTTGAAGAGTGCAGTAAAGTCACTCATCAAAAGCCATTCTTAAACTGAAAAATTCTTTCTCATCAAAGTTCATTAAGGCTACAGTTAATTTGACTCGATCTGTGTAAGGAACATGCTCACTATCTAGCTTGTCTCAGCTCTGTAAATGTGCCAAGTAGGTCCATATCCATTCACTTTCTGAAAAGAACATCCTTTCTGCCTAAATCTTATGGCCTGAAGTTTTACTGAGATTTCTTGAGTTTTGAACTCATTCCTATTTTCTGCCTTATCTTCAGTGCTTGACCCATGCTGGGGACAGAGTAAGGCACTCACTATATTTGTAAAACAAATGAATAAATAAATTATTTAGCCTCACAAACGTTCTTCTGTATCTCCCGCATCATCTGACCATGATGACGATGCCGATGACGGCCAGCATTGTGGAATGTCTGTAACGTGCCTGGCACGATTCAGCCAAGTACTGTTCCCACACTTTTTATTCGCCTGGACTAATTTGCTACATAAAAATAAACATGAGCTCCATGCTACTATTGCCTCTATTTTAGTAATGAAGCACTTTGGGTGGGGAAACTGTGGCCTTCTAGGTTCTTAAGTGTGTGACTGAATTCTAATTTAACAGAACAAATCCCAGATTTGTTTTAAAAATAATATATAAATTAAAATACAAAAATGTATTAATAAAAATAAAAGGATTTTCTTTAAATAAAAGGCCTGAATTGAAAGGGGTCCTGAATTGAAAGGATAAAAGAAGTAAATCAGGAAGAACTTTTACAATATTTAGGTATTCTACTTCTATATATTTGTATTTGATTATTAAATTTTTTCAGATAAACATAATAGCACAGAAAATTAAAAAATAAGTTGGAGGTTGCTGTGAGCTGTGACTCCATAGCACTCCACCGAGTGCAATAAAGTGAGGCTCTGTCTCTACAAAAAAATAAAAAAATTAAAAAAAAGAAAGAAATTTAAATCTTTATCATAATCATTCTTAGAATGTGAAAGAGGTAAGTGAATTCGTAAGACCAGATGACACTTTGATTCTTGTCTCAATCACTCTCGGGATCACTCAAACAGCTGCACCCCAACAACCTTCTCTCCACTCTTTCTCCACACTCACCAGTCTCTAACCCCTCTATGATTCTGCTCCTCCTACATAGTTCCCCATCCCAATTAGCCGTTCTGCTTTGTGAGTCCTCCAGCTAAAAGTTACATAAGCTTTCCAGTTTTTCCTGGTGTGCCAGGACTTAGTATGCACATTTTTACTTAATTGTTGTCTCTGTCTTATTCATTGTTCCTGATAAATTTATCTCCTCTACTCTGCTCCCTCATGTTTATGCTCTCTGACTCCCACAAAACGAGACATTCTGTCAATGTGTTGTAAGGTCAGCTGAAATAATCCTTGGTCAGAAAAATATTAGCCATTCATAAAACCATTATCTATCTCATAAACAAATGAGAAGTTTATAGGAGGTCAAAAGTTATACAAAAGTTATTTATTTCATTTTTACCTTTTCTATGTATACAGGGATGATTGGAAACTTTCTAATAATTTTGTCCTCTAAGTTAGTAAGTGATATGCAATAAACAAATATGGTTTTTCTGTATAGCATCTCTTTTGTCATTTGTCATCATTTTGCTTTTAATTATATAATTACAGGTGGTGCATGTGGCTCAATGAGTAGGGCACCAGCCCCATATACCAAGAGTGGCAAGCTCGAGCCAGGACCCAGCCAAACTAACAACAACAACAAAAATTAGTTGAGCATTATGGCAGGTGCCGGTAGTCCTAGCTGCTCGGAAGGCTGAAGCAAGAGAATCGCCTAAGCCCAAGAGCTGGAGGTTGCTGTGAGCTATTATGCCACGGTACTCTACCGAGGGTGACAAAGTGAGACTCTGTCTCTAAAAAATAATAATAATTATACAATTACTCTCTCGTCAGATATGTTTTGAGAACATATCACATAATGCCAGATAGTAAAAGATTTGGGAATAAAAAGATTATTAGGGTGAGTTTACTGTAGGAAGCAATCTTGAGCTACATCTTGAAATAGAAATAGAAGTTTATCTGGTAGAGAAAAGGAAGAAGAAAAAAATCAAACATTTTGGCAGAGGAAATAGCATATGAGTATGAACTTTATGCTCAAAGCTCATGTGGATTTTGAGTAGCTGTCAGAGTACTTGAATCACTAATTGGAACAACTAGAACAATTGGATAATCTCTCCAATTAGAGATTGAAAATCCAATAGGATTATGAAACTGTCCAGATATATGTATGGAAATAGATACAGATACACATAGATCAGATGTAGAATATACATAATGGTTCTTATACTATCTATCAACTATTTGTCACTTTTAGCAATTTTAGTGGAATTTTCTCTAGTTCTTTACAAATTTAATAATGTAGAAAAATAGATGGTGAGAAGGGACAGACATGCTGGGCATTGTTTTCGGGAGGGCAAACCCTACTTAGCATGCCGACCTGGAGGGTGAGGATGGGTAGTCAAGCCCCATCTATGCCCTTAAAGAGAGACAGCTGACACAAAGACAGCCCGGGCCATTGTCGACATTTCTAAAACTTCTCCTGGACACTGTGAGTTTGTGTCTGACCTTTGTGACCCCCTTCAACACTGACCATGACCATCATGGGTCCTGTTTTGCCAGTATAGGCCAGACTCCTCAGGCTCTGCTTTGACCAGCCCTGTAGGTGCTGATTTGAGCTGAACAAGCCCGTACTTTCCCAGGCCTGCTTTATCATTGGCATGGGTCAAAAAGGGAAGATAAGACAGCAGGCAAAGGTATTTTACTGCATACTATATGTTCAGAAAGGGCAGAATTGTATTACAGCTTAATTTCGCCACCGGTTTAAATGAATAAGAGAAAAATGATACACTATGAGAGGATTATAGATATGGAAGAAACATTGATTCAGAAGTTATTTTATATTATTTAACCGTCATATATCTCATTGTGTAATATTACTAATTCCATTTAACAGATGAAAAAAGTATAGTTCAGAGAATATAAATAATATGCACAAAGTTATAAATAAGTAACTATGATTCCAACTTAGCTGTTTAAGAAGCTCAGAAGACTTCTTGTCAGAGCATGAAGAACTAAAACCCAATACTTGGCAATGCTTATCAATTAAACATTTAATCACAGATATAATTACCTGCTTATCTCTCCATTCTGGCTATATAGATTTCTGCCCATAAAGGTAAAGACACTAATGAAATTTATATTTAACATTTTTTAGCTCTTTCCCTTGATTTGCTTCTTGTGCGCTCATTAGTAATGTGCTCAAAATTAACCTTTTCACAATTTAATTGCCTTGCTTTTTGGTTTGGGAAGAGCTTTTATAAAATTTCATCAGTTATTTTGCTGTTTATTTTTTAAAAATCAGTGAACTATGTTGGTCACAGAAAGTGTCCAATTAGTTACTAATCACCAATGTGAAGAGTCAGTCAATATTTAAGCTTTTATTGAATCTTTAGCATGTGATTAATAATAGAGAATAACCCTTTTTCATTATATAATAAATCTGTTAGGCTTGCCTATTTGTTACCATTCAAAAGCACCAAAGGATATTTATTGCCATGTTCAATACATATTACTTGATTAAGATTATGTAAACTCCAAGAGTATAAATGAACTGTGAATAGCTGATGAACCTTTATAGAGTATAGTCTTACCACCTCTTAATTAGATTTGAGGTCCTATAATGCTAATCACATAAAAGCCAGTGATCACTGTCCACACAATTCTGATAGATATTGTTTTTTGAGATAGTGTCTTGCTATGTTGTCCTGGCTAGTCTCAAACTCCTGGGTTCAAGCAATTCTCCTGCCTCAGTCTCAGGAGGAGCTGAGATTAGAGGAGCATGCCACTACACCCCGCTGACTTTTTTTTTCTGAATAGTGGTAGACTAAATTTAGTTGGATTTATGGTTATAAGGAACAAAGTCTGAACAAAAAGCAAATCATGTATATATATTTTATTGTAGATTAGAATATGTATACTATTTATAGATTAATAGATTGCTTTATAATATTATAGACAATCTAGAAAAAGGCTAAGTATACATCACATGAAAGTCAGAATTCTACTACAATATAACATTTAGAAAATTTTCACTCTTTATTTGAATGTGTTTATATTATACTTATTTACTTAGATAATGGTGGCATGATTTTGATGATCTGCATTCTCAAAATCCCACATTCTGGTTCCAAATGGCAGAAGTATTCTAAAATTTACTTGTAGGAGTTCTGTCTTTAATCATTGTAAAGTGGCTTTTATTGGAGAAAAGCTCCCACAGATAGCAGGGCATGAAAAACTAAAACCTGGTCCTACTTCTAGATAACAGTTATAAATTCTAGAGCATGTGTGTGTGTGTGTATATGTGTGCATGCGTGCATGTGCGTGTACCAGTATACACCAAGTACTTGGAAAGCACCAAGGATACGTAAGCCAGGAGGAATGTGAATGATTAGAAGAAGGCAAAGGCACTGGGTAACACCCAGACTGCACAGTGTAGGGTTAGAAACTCACAGTGTTAATGGCTTGGAGAAAAAGCAAAAAATTAGAAACTTCCACAACAGCTATAGAGTGGGGGTGAAATATTGGAATGAAAGCGAACCATGGAAAGGGAGACTCCAAAGCTATGCATAAACTCTGCCTAAATAACTCACTGATGCCAGAGCCACACAATCAAGGCAGATACTGAGTACCTCAGCTAGAGCTTACAGAATGGAACAGAGGTGACAGCTTCTGAACTCCACGGGAAGACAAGAACTTGGAGTTTGAGTCTAGCCAAGTTAAACTGATGTAATAACAACAAAAGAAGATGGATTACTATTCTTCAGAGGAACATAACACAATCTAGAGTTTCTAACATCAGCTTCACACCTTCCAGGATATCATTTCTTTAGAAAAAACCCTGGACATGCAAAGAAAATATAAGCCATAACTAAAAATCAATCAATCAATCAATGAGAGATCAACCAGGTTGCAGGGTGTCCAACCTTTCTGCTACTCTGCACCACACTGAAAGCAGCATTGTCTTGGACCACACATTGAATACACAAAACTATTGAAAGCTAATGAGCAAAAAAAAAAGAAAGAAAGAAAAGAAAAGGAAAAGAAAAAGTTCATGCATAGTTTTCATGATATCTGCCACCACAGATAAGCAAAAACTTCCTCACATAATCTGCACACAGCCTGCAGGCTGCAGGTTGGATGTCCCTAGAAGCAATCAGTCTATGAAAGCAGCTTTTTAATTATGCTCAAGGACACACATACAAAAATGCTTATGATGAATAGACAAATGGTGAATCTCATCAGAGAAGTAATAGCTATGCAAATACCAAACTTAAATCCTAGACTTCAAAAATTCAGTACAGTCTCTGGAATAAAAAAAAAATCCCTGTAAGTAATTAATAGAAATTTAGAAAGGACCAAGGAAATTATAAATAAATTTGAAGATAAATCAATAGACTATTTTATCCTCATAAGGTCTTTAAAATGCATGTTAATACTTCTAACATAACTTATATGTAACACATATGATATCTATAGTAAAGACATTCTGGGGTGATGGATAATGGTAAATGAATCTATATGTTTAAGATTGTTGTGCCTTATGTCAAGTGATATAATATTAAAAACATGGGCAATAAGTATTAAAAATATGTGGAGCAACTGAAATTTGCAACTGATACTGTTGGGAATGTAAACTAGTACAACCACCTTAGAAAACCACAGTAGAGAACCTTTGCTCATATTTTCCAGCCTAGTTAAGTAGCAGTAAATGTGTACAAAAAGAACTGTATAAAAATATTCAAATATTCATTATCACTACTTTTACCATAGTGCCCAAAAGTAGCAATAGCTCAGATTTCCATCAATGGGAGAATTTATACAGAAACTATATAAATATAGCAGAATACTACTATTTAACATTAAAATACTGATACATGAACAACATAGATGATTTCAAAAAGTATTATACCAAATAAAATAAGCTTTACACCAAAAAGCACATACTCTATATTTATTTATTTGACCTTCTGTGATAAGACAGACCTAATATTTTGGGAAAATAAAGCAAAAAAAATGGTTTCCTTCAGGGATTTGGGGACAGAGATTGACTGGGAAGAGGCATAAGAAAAATTTTGGGGGTGGTGATAATATTCCTGACAGCAGTTTGTATTATAATAGCATATGCATTTGTTAGCTGTGATAGTCAATGAGTGATGATTACACTGAGTGATGATTTATGCATTTCATAGTACATAAATTTTACCTTAAAAAGAAAGTACATCAATATTTAACTCTAGCTAATGAGATTCACGATAATGTATATAGGAACGAAATTTGCAATGTATCCAAAACTAAGATATATAATAAAGCAAACAAAGCAACATCTTAATTTTAGAATCTAGATTTTGAGTATGTATTGTTAACTGTAATTTCTTCTTCCAACTTTTCTGTATGTAGAAATTTTCACACTAAAATTTTGCCAAAAACCTACATAAATATCATGTATATGTAAAGTTTATCTCATTCTTTGGATTTTACATATTTTTAATATCAGTACCAATAAAATGTTGAGGTTTTTAAAATCATATGTGGAAAAGGTTGTTGGATACTAACAAAGGGAAACTGTCTTTTCAATCTCCTTGAGAATCAGAAGAAATGAATAAAAGAAAGCATTGGGTTAGCAAAACTTCTGAGCTTATCCTGAGCACCCAGAGGCCTGCAATCAGCAGGTAACTATTTCCCTTTATGTAGCTTTTCAGATCTTCTAGGTTCTATCTCATATAAACGAAGAACTTTGACTTAGAATCATATTTAATGCATAAGTGTTGTCTTTTGAAGAACTACACATGAGTCAATGAGAAATGCATTTAACGAATTATTAAGGGACTTGCTGAGTGGCACAAGGAAGCCTGGTTCCTGAGGCTACAGGCAGTGTTCCTCTACATGATGAAGTAAGGGCTGTTGTCTGGTAGCAAAAAGAATTTGGTTCAAGGAAACTCAGTTCCGATTTGAATTTTACCAACAATAAAAAAGAATCCCCAGAACTGAAATAACACAGCTAGTTTTCAAATACAATTATTGTAATTCCAAATGAATGAGAACATTATTATTAATAATGTACTGTCTCACTGCCCTCTCTACCCTAAATGAAAATCATTATCATTTCCTACATCATTCCTGAGTCTTACACTATTAGTAGTTTTCCATTCCCTTTTATATACACGCTTACTGGCCAATTTCTATCATAGCTTGACAAGTCCTATAATGTGTTTCCAAGTTTCTCCATTTTACGAACATAGTCCTTGTTGTTGTAATTGAAGCCGTTATTTCCTCTGACACTGGCACCACTCCTGCAGATTTCCCCAAGGGATTTGGAGAATCACTGGGAGAGGGGAAGTAGCACTTCTGGCTCCTGAAGACTATGTACAAACCAGTTCCTCTCATTGTCACTCAATAACTCATTTTGAAGAAGTCCAAATAATCCACCCTTTCTGCATACTCATCTTCATTATTGGCTGACTTTATGAAAAGCATCCACAAAAAAAATGGTACCTGATTCACAGTCATCACTTCTCTAATTTCTGTCATTCCTTCTAAGTAGGAAAACTTAAACCAACATTAATAAAATGTGAAAATCTCTTGGAAATATCATCCTGGGAACAGATATTGTGAAGAAGATCCCATTGGCAATTGCAGCAACACTAAAAATAAATAAATGCAACCGTATCAAGCTAAAAAGCTTCTGCGCAGCTAAGAGCACAACTAAAGCAAACAGATAGCCTTCATAATGGGAGAAGATAGTCATGTGTTACAAATCTGACAAAGGCCTAATAACCAGAATCTACAGCGAACTTAAACCAATCCAGAAAAGGCCAAACAACCCTATTTATCCTTGGACAAGAGACACAAACAGAACCTTTTTACAACAAGATAGACAAATGGCTTACAAACACATGAAAAAATATTCATTATCCCTAATCATCAGAGAAATGCAAATCAAAACCACTTCAAGATATCACCCAACCCCAGCAAGCATGGCCCACATCACAAAGTCCAAAAGTTGCACATGCTGGAGTGGGCACAAGAAGGGAACACTTACGCACTCTTGGTGAGATTGCAAATTAACACAGCCTGTTTGCAAAGAAGTATGAGAATCCTCAAAGAGCTAAAAATAGACCTTCCATTTGCACCCACAATCCATTAATAGGTATTTACCCAGAAGAAAAAAAAAATCATTTTACCATAAGAGCATTTGCTTCCAAATATTTATTGTAGCTCACTTCACAATTGCCAAGATGTGGAAACAACCCAAGCCCCCATCAACCCATGAATGAATGGATAAATATGTATACCATGAAATACTCTCAGCCATAAAGGAAAATGGAGACTTCACATCTTTTGTATTTGCCTGGAGAGATTTGGAGAACATCCTCCAAAGTAAAGTATCACAATAATGGAAAAATAAGCATCTAATGTACTCAATATTAATGTGAAAAAATAGGTGAACAACTCTTTATTCACACAAGAGAAAAACAATTAAAGCCAAGAAGTGAGCAGGGAAAGGGAGAGTAGTAAGCTCTCACTTCTCAGGTACAATCTGGGGGTTTATGGCACACCTGCCATATAAAGGGCTCAACTGCAACTTGGACTTGACCTAACAAATGCAAAAAATGTAGCCTAATTGTATGTACCCATATATTAATCTGAAGTTTTAAAAGTGAGATTCCATAGAAAACAGAAAATGTTAAAAGGTTCTTTGTTAAAAAAAGTCTAAGATTTCTGCTTCCAATTTCTTTAATTTTTATCCTTAGTTTGACTTCAGCTACACACACACACACACACACACACAGTATGTATAAATGTTTACTTACAGATATCCTAGCCTTACCTTTTATCTATCACAATGTCTTCCATAACTAGTCTTCCTACAAGACTTCATTTCCATTCATTTTCCACTCTGTCACTGAAATTATCTTCCACAAAATTGATTCAGATCATGTCACTTACTTTTTTAAAAGCCTTTGTGAGTTGCTTGTTCCCTACAGTATAGTAGCCAGATTCCTTGGTAATCCGAATGTGTAAACTGAGCCCAACCTCTCTGAACTCATCTGTTGCTAGCTTCCTTCACATCTTCCTACACATTTAGTGTACTGATACTTTCCTGTTTATGATTTTTGTGATGACATTTTCTTGTCATGGTCACCACCTTTCATGACCTACCTCAAATATTCTCTGCTCTCTGCAAGTGTTTTCTGACGTGTTTCTGATACAGAATTTGCAGTTTCATTCTTGGTGTCCATACAGTACTTAGTTAATATTTTAGTATAACTCTCATCATGCTATGCTTTAATATCCTCTACAGTGGCTCTTTAGTCTATAAAATTACTAAGTCCACACTAACACCAGCATATAATGCCACTCAAGTTTGAATTTACTGAATGAGAATAAATACATTTCCTGAATAGTCTTTCTCACAAAGAATCTGGCCAAGAATGACTATTAGCTAATCAGACTCATTTAGTGGAAATCTATAACTTTGGTGTTAGTATTCTAATTAAATAAAATAATTCAAAGAAAAACCAAAGCTATGTGAAAAATATAGCAGACTTGTCATTTCTTGGCATTTGCACATGTTCTGGCCTGGAGATCTGAATCTTGAGCACATGAAGCATAGACCAGGAAGATGAAGAAAATCAGATAATGATAGTGGCAGAGACCATGGTGGGAGTGAAGAGGAGCAGGAACGTGGCTGCAAAGCAATGATTGGACTGTTCATGTACTGAAATCCAGGAACAACCTTAATGTCTGCCATCTTCATAAGTGATTTTTTCAAATTTCTCCGTCAATTCTGCAAGTCATGTGATGTATTTCAAATACATTTCTGCTTAAATTAAACATTATTGTTGGTTTCTGTTGCTTACTATCAAGAAGCCAGATAGAAATAAAGATCACATTGTATGTGTATACCTGCACTTCCAGACACACACAGGGTGAAGATAGAAATCAAGAAAGAACACCTTCATTATAACCAAAAGAATGAACAAATATGCATACAGTTGCTTCATTTACACATCTATAGGATAAAAAGTGATGGGACAAAAGTAGTGATTCTAATTATAACTATTTATATAAAGGTCCAATTATTACCCAAGGACCATGATCAGAAATGGACACAGTCTGTCACATGAAAATTTCATTCTGCTTTTTCTTTCCTTTTTTATTGTGCTTTTTTTCCACCAACTGTGTAAAGTTTAGTAAACCATTATTATTATTTTCTTTTGCAACAGTCTCTAGCCAAGCTAGAGTGTCATGGCGTCAGCCTAGCAACACAGCAACTTCTTACTCCTGGATTCAAGTAATCCTCTTGCTTGAGCCTCACAAGTAGCTGGACTTCAGGCACCCTCTAAATAGCAAGCTAATTTTTTCTATTTTTAGTAGAGTCTGGGTTTTCCTCTTGCTCAGGCTGGTCTCAAACTCTGAACTGAAGCAATTCTCCTGCCTCAGCCTCTCTGAGTGCTAGAATTACAGGCATGAACCACTGTGCCTGAACGGGTAAACCATTACTTTTAAATAACCTATCTAGTTCACATCCTTAAAGAAAATCTTTCCAATTTAGTCTGGCATAAAAAATTCCAAATATGTTTTCTTGTCTCATTGGAAATACAATACTAAGTGAATATTACGGAGTAAATTTCTTCATTGCCTATGCCTAGCTTAGTATTTTATTTTTAGTTTCCATTTAGAGATTGTAATAGATACATATATATTGGGTACATACATATAAGTACATACATGTATGTATTATTATTTCTCAAATAATGCTTCTTTACATCTGTAGTCAAATTTGTAAAGATAACAATTAATAAAATAATACCAGATAAAAACTCAGTCAATGAAGTAATTCTTTTAATATATTCATTTTTAATAATTTGTAATATTCATCATGTATCATTTATAAGAATACATGACAGATTCTCATTCTCTCTCATTCTTTCTCTTCTCTCTCTCTCCCTCTGTCATCCTAGTCTTGGTACATACTATTTCTCCTGCTAGTTCATGCCAAACACCTATTAACTCTCAAGAGAATGAAACTTGTCTATTTGAATGTTTCTAACTTTCCATTTTAGCTTCTAGGTCTATAGAGTATTTAAAAATATTCATACAAGCAACAGAGCTGTTTGCAAGTGATTCAGTATTTAAAAGACAACAAAAGAGAACACACCAATATAAAATGTTCTAAGACGTGTCAAGGTAGAAATGCAGACACTGTCTGTTGAAATCCTCAGCTACTTGGGTGTGTAGGAACACATTAGTACAAAACAAAAAATGGGATGAAGCAAAATGTTGAAAAGAATGGTTTCCAGCTGTGCACAACAGGAAGTAACTTAATGCACTTGATCCACCCTGTGGATGAAGAATGTTATAGAACTGGAAAATCAGTCCAATTTGAAGTAATAACTGTCCAGACACAACAATACTTGCAAGCTGGAAAGAAATTCATGTTGAATGTAGTTGGGATTTTTTTGTTTTTTTATGCTGTTGCTTAGTTCTGCCCTTTTTAGCTTCCACAACAAAAGGATATTTTGGGAGGCTTCTGAGATGCTTTGCACTCCTTTTTTAATTTTTAACCAGAAAAAATAGTTCATGTTTTCTGTGGAATTAATTTTAAAAATTGTTTACTCTGCTCTTTCCAACAGATTAAGATCAAAATTTCAGTATTTCTATTATTATCAAAAATAAAATAAACAGAGATAACTCATGCATACTCTAATGGATCTTCAGTGGGTATTTCATACAGACCCCCAATGCTTACTTTAAATAGTAGCTACCCAAATAAAATAGCCACTGTGAGCTTATATACCTTCTGAGAAGCATGGCCCAGCCAATCATGTAAAACGAGAGATCTTATTTAATTCTTGACAAAGTTCATCATTCATCTAATTAAGATAGGATTATGTCATGAATTGGCCATGATTAAAATTTTGACATACCTAAAAAAGTAACTGTCACCATAATCCAGACTTCTGTTAGGAACAATAATGGATATAGCGAGAAGGTCATAATAGTGCATCCATATGACAGTGACTTCAAATAATGCACTTTAGACTTCCTCAAACTCCTCCAAATATATAAATATTACTTTTCTATATGCCAGGTGTTTATTTTATTTTTTTATATTTTTTATATTTTGGTGGGGAGTCAGGGTCTTACTCTGTTGCTCGGGCTTGAACTAAGTATTTTTTAAAACCTACTCTAACCACCTTATGCTTGGTAAATTGGAGTTGACCTCTGATTAATAAAAATTTCTTGAAATAGAAAAAAAATCAAATTTTAGCAAAGCATCATTTCTAGATTGAATAGATTCTCTGTCTAACTTCAAATCCATCTTCCCTAGAAACAGGCTCCCAGCACACCCAGCTTCCATCATGGCTTGTGGGCACTCCTCTGGATACAACATTCCCAGTCCTTGGAATTTGCATGGAAATCTTACCCACCACTCATTTAAAATTAGAGTTTACAAATTTCTTTGTTTTGGTATTTATTTTGCTCCACTTGTAGAACAATTTCAAATCATTCTAAAGGCTTTCAAAATTGTTATGGAAAAAAATTACCATAGCTGGGGCACTTTGCGGGAATGTTCCAACATACGGGTACCCAAAATATTCATTGAGGGGGTGGCAGTTGGAAAGAAATAGACGGCTTCCGAGCTTGTTCCAACCTCACTTCATCAATATCAGCAGAACATATGTTCAGTATCTGCTCTCTTCTGCCCGCCTTCCAAAATCAAGCCTATAAACTAGATGTCTCTTTGGCAGGTCTGTGTGCAAACTCAAATGGGAAGTAAAAAAGCACAGGAGAGGGTGTGCACAGCACATTTTAGTCGCTGAAAATGAAACTTAGAGCCTCAAATTGGCAATGATCCCATACAAAGGTGTTTGTAATACAGAAAACAAAAAAAAAAATTGTAGCTATGTTTGTAGATAATGCTCCAAAAAATAAAAACAAAAATATGATACACCTTTGAATTAAGTGCTACACTAGAAGCACGTGCTTATATTTATGTGCGTCAAACAAAAACATCAAAAGAGATTCGGACACTTTGACCCTGTTTCCCATGGACCCTGCTCCTTAAGGACTGCTCCACAGTTTCTCATCTCTAGGGACAAAACACACATAAAAACACTGTTCTACATCGTGTTTCCCCCAGCTTCACAAACCTAGACAAAAAAGCCAAAGAAAATCGCATTCATTTACTTTGCTCTATTTGATTTGCTTTAATCAGTATGTATTAGAGAATCCTGGATTCTTTCCTTATTTTATTCCTCTCCCCATAAAATCTCATCATTTCTAAGCCATTTATCTATCAGCTGTAGACTCAATAACTTCCACCAAATTATTATACCTCCAGCCCAAATTATCATTCTGAAGGGATAGATAGACCCATCTATCCAAATGCCCGGGTGAAACGTCCACGCAGGTGTCCCTAGAACATTCGAAACTTGATCTACTCAAAGCAGAGCTCATAGTTTTTAGTACTCCAATTCCCACCCTGAGACATCTAGAAGTAGCCGCTCCTGAGTTCTCTCTAAAGCAACCCTGTTACTTTATCCACCAGTGTCTCATAGAGGACGCTGGGAGTTGCTGTTGATGCTGTTCCTTCACTGAGCACTAGTCACTCCCAAATAAATCTCAGAGTTGTCTGCTTCTCTCCAGTGCCGCTGCCAGCACTTAGGGCCAAGTTACAAGTATTTGTAACAGCTGGACTTCTGCAACAGTCTCTTAAATGGACTCCCGAGTACCCACTTTCTTTCAGTTTTTTTCCCACTAACTAGACTTGAAGATGCAAATCGGACCAGTTTTTTGAATACTTTCAGTAGATCCTAATGGCACCTAGGCTAAAAGTGCAGAATTATTCTGCTTACGGCATCCGCACCTTGCATTCAAAAATGATTGCCGTTAGTCCATTTCCAGAGCAAGGTTCCGCTTTTTCTATCTTCAGGGCTTTCCCAGAGTCCCTTCTCCTCATGGTCCTTCCCTCTTCAACCACTCTCTTTCACAGCGCTTCTTCCTTGTAGCCCAGGTGCTCTGCGAGGTCTTCCCTAAGCCTTTCTAAGCAGGTGCTCCATTCTAATCCTTAATTGTGCCTTCTTTGTCCTGTATAAGACTGATCACATGCTGTAATTGTAAATAATGATTATGGATCTAATTCCCTGGCTGGAACATAACCTTCATAAGGGGAAATTCAGAATGTTTTGTCGACCCTGTACATCCCCCAGCCTGGAGCTGGGCACATAAAGAGCTGAAAAACATTCTCCAATGAAAAATGCATGCCAGAATTTAGCAGATATATTGTGTGCCTGTTCTGGAAAAGTGACAAATTTTCTTATGTCAAAACTAAACAGAATAAAACACGAACTGAAACACAATAAAATAACATACACAAAGACACATGTATTGTTTCAGCAACTTGGTAGGGCAGAAATAATGTTGGCATCGAAGGCTAACAGCAATATTTCCTTAAAATTTACTGAGATAATTGTAGAAGCAAATTACTTTGCATTTATGTCCATCTAACACATGGAATGCAATATTCCTGCCCTGTCTTGGAAAATGAACAAAACTTTCTGGCCTCTCTGTTTTCTCTGTCAGTTTCTTTGCATTCTGTCCAGGATTCGGTGAGTTCGGTTGATAAAGCAGGAGTCATTGATTTCTTCACTGATTGATTTATTTCCCAATGCCCTGCTCCACACTTCTCGGAAAACTTTGGAAGACATGAATGCGCAGCTCTGACAAACGCTATGTTAAAGTCACACTAACCGCTAGGTCACTTCTGGAACCTTCGTATTGCACAATCGCTTTCAAATTGTACCAGGCGGCAGCCTGATGCAGAGTGCAGAATCAGAATGAGGTTAGCTTGAAAAAGCACTTCATAGCTGACTCAAGCATCTAATTCTGCTTTATGCTACAAAAGCAAATTCTACGCAGCTTTAGCATATCTACGAAAATACTTGTTTTATAGACAAATTTTTTTCAAAGTGAGATTTGACAGTGTTTATAGCAAAACACTTTGTTCCCTAGCAGCTGTTTGAACACACACATAAACGTGCAGGAAAATTCACAAATATTCTGTTTCCTCTTGCAAATATTTCAAGTAAAAAAATCAACATTTTATAGTCATTCAGCATGGTGCAGTTAATAACATATTTCCTTTACCAAGCACATGTAAAGCTCAGATATAATAATTTTTTGTAAGATTTTTACTATTTATTTAATGTCATTTTATTCTAAGTTCCTTGAGGGCAGAGGCCACGATTTATTCATCATTTTATTGTCAGCGAAAACTAGAATCACCGATATCAAATAGGCGCTCAGTGAAAAATTCATAAAATCCATGAATGACTGCAGATGCTATAAAGCACACCAGTTCTAACATTTAAAAAAAAATTCTGCCTGGAGTATACATGTTCTAGTTTATCTGATTTTCTAAAACAAACAAAACAAACGCTCAAACGGTTAAACCTTTTACATGGTAGGTACTGTTAATGTTTTGGGTATCTGGCTTTTTTTTTAGGGGAGATGCAATTCATTGACCATAGAAATGTATAGGAATGAACAGATATTAGCTAAATTTCATAAAGTAATGGAAAATCAGTAATGATAGATGATTTTCTAAATATGAAACATATGTTTTTAAATCCAACCCTCATTCTTCTTAAACTACACGCAACACATATTCATTTAATTCCTCCCACTTTCCAAGCACTCAGGTAGGGGCCAGTTATACGAGAATGAACATCGGCGAGTCCCTTACCTTCATAGAGTTTCAAACTCGTGCACGAACATTACACGATAGAACTTCTGCCTGAACTTTTTTTTTTGGCAGTTTTTGGCCAGGGCTGGGTTTGAACCCGCCACCTCCGTCATATGGGGCTGGTGCCCTACTCCTTTGAGCCACAAGCGCTGCCCCTGCCTAAACTTTTAAAGGTACAGTTTCATACTGGAAATAGTAAATTGTAAAGCCAGGTGGAGGAGTTGACTGGCAGCAAGGACAGAGTTTCAAAGTTACGTAAAGTGAATCGACCAGAGGTCAACCCCAAGAGAGGAAGCTAAAGTAAGGATAGATACAAGTCCACAGAAATGAATCACTTAAAATTTACCTAAAATTCCTAAGCAAGGATTAGGACCCCTGGCTTGGAGATGAAGAAATCAAAGACAAGTGTCTTAAAGAGTGGATCTGATTCTGAATCAACTGCGTTCAAAGGGAAGAATTCTGTATTCCTATCTAGAACCTGTGGTGGCCTTGAATATGCGAGCATCTGAGTCAATAAGGAGAGGTTGGAAGTCTCTGCAGTTGGTTGTTCTTAAAATCTGAGAAAGAAATGGACATTCTGAAAAGTCCAATTTAAGATTCACAAATTATAACTTTTTTTTTTGCAGTTTTTGGCCAGGGCTGGGTTTGAACCTGCCACCTCCAGCATATAGGGCTGACGCCCTACTCCTTTGAGCCACAGGAGCCACACAAAATTAGAAATTTTTAAACACTGCTTTCAGTACGGCTTGCTACTTCCCACTGAGATAATTTCCATAGTGCCCCTCAATTTCTTGGGGTCTTTCCCCATGTTTTTCTCACAACTCAGATATTTGGGGGTACACACATAATCTCTCTTCTCCAATTATTAGTAAACATTAAGAAAACTGCTCATCATGATGAATTATATGCTTTTTTCTAACTTCAACTTCCTAAATTTTTAGCATTTTTGATTATAAATACCATTGCCAATATTTCCAGGCCTTCAAAAAGTGTTTTGAGAATGAATCTATTAGTAAGACACACAAAATAAGACATTCTTTACTTGAAAGATGTTACAGAAGGCGTCAATGTAACTGTTCTCCAATTACATATTCCCAATCAGTATACGTTTTCAAGAGTATCACTCTACTAAAATTCATCTGCTTCTGATTTTTTTATATGCTGCCACACACACGGCACACTCTTATTTATACTCTGTAGTATTTTAATTGCATGGTAGTTAGAGCTCTTCATTGCTGATGGATAATGAGCTCTAAGATCTATGGTATCACAAGCTATTTTTTCTCCACACTTGCACACAGAGTAATTTGTTCATCATCCTGTTTTAGTGTCATGAGACTTTTCCTTCTAAAGTAAATTACTTCCCAATTTTCAATGTAAAATTTCTGATTTGTGTCTGCCCGTATTTCTAATGTATCACTCTCTCTTTGTATTTTTTAATAACATGTATCTGTTTTGTATTACTCGTTAATCTAACAATAGGCTATATCGTACAAAATCACATCTTGATGACATATCCCTAGATTATTTTGGAAGTGAAGTATGTATTTGGTGGATTTGGGCATGCCAAGACAAACAAAGGATGGTCATTTTTTCTTGTTAATACGGAATCTCATGATTACCACTGGGATGATTTATGGCTAGATGTTAACGATTACAGTTAAATATTACAGAGGCAATTAATGTATGATAGTAAAATAATAATACTGAAGGACTGATAATTATACTGAGAATTTGAACTTAGGCACACTTAGAAGATTAAACTAAAGGACCATATTAATTCCTTCAGGCTTCAAAATTTATTCAAAACTCAAGGTCATCTTATTGGATGGAATGTTTTCAGTACATAGATTTATTCACTCACGAAACTGTAAACATTAAATTCTTTTCAAGCATGTTGAAACAAGAGATTTAAACAATATTTTCAGAATACTATATATATATTTTTGGCTACAACAAACACACCAAGTAAAGTGTTATTTTTTGAGTTATATATTTTGTCTACTCTGTCAGTAATAAATTAGGTTTGAAAATCATGCTTATGAAACTGAAGGATGGATTTGGGGCCTTAAGATTTCTAGACACTCATAACAATATCAACTCTCTTTCTCTGAACTAAATTGAAACTTTACTTAATAACATATCTACATAATGTGATGCCCTTCTTAAGAACATACTTGAGACATAGTTAATAAGTAAAATAATTTATGGATACAACATACAATACTGGCTTCCAATATGAATCAGAAAACCTTATGCAGCAGATTGCAAAAGAAATAATTTACAATTTAAAATATGAGTGCGTATATATTTGCTTTGTTTTGGAACTCTCTAAGGCAAATCCTTCTCTTTTATCTTCTAATCATTAGTTCTTACCCTTGTTTTTCAAAGTATGCTTTAATTCCACATTTTTCTCCATCAGGATTGATGTACTCTAAATCCTCATTTTTTCCATCAAAAGCAGAGATTGCAATAATTTATTCAATTCCATATTACTGTACATTAAGCCCACAGCCATCCATATTCTTCATGTTTTTGCCTCACTTCAGACCCTCTCTCACTTAATTCTTATTAAATATAAATGCTTCATCTAGATATTTCAAGTACAGTGTTCCATATCTCACTCTAATCCACCTTCCCCAAATTTATTCTAATTTTATCTCCTAATAGTCTCAATTAACATTCCATCCTTACTCAAATGATTTCCTTAACTTACTCTTTCTCACTTCCTATTTCCCCTAGGTAGTTTTCATTTACTTTCCTAAATTATTCTCCCTAAGTCTAAATCTAGTATATCCTTCAAAATCAGCTCTAAATCAATACTCTTGATAAAGAAAGTCCCTATACTTTTGTGTTCTTTATCAACTGGTCTATATCATACCATTAACCAATTTTTAAAAATATTTTATTTGATTCTTTTTAAGTACATGTGGTTGTACTCATGGAATTAGAAATAATGCTGTAGAATCCCTTGGAGTCCCCAGAAGGATTGATTATCAAGATGTGCACAGCCCATGCTTCAAAGTTCTTATCAAACACACTTGCATTCCCTCACAACTTATAGACACACATATCTCACACACAGACACATAGGGATGTGTGTATGCTCACACCTCCACATACAAAAACCTATCAGTGGGGTGAAAAGATGTAAAAAATAAAAGTCATCCAAGATGGATTCTAACGTATTCATTCATTCAGCAAATGAATGACTAGACCATCCTTGTACCTGCGACCTTGGAGTTACTCAAGTCTATAACCTCCTTGGTGTCTAGAGGAAGCCTGACCCATGATTAAAACAAACGCAATCATAAGACAATGAGATTATTTCTAATCTTATTGAGTTCATTTATTTTCTTAGATATTTATAAGAAATTCTCTTTCAGGCTCGGCGCCTGTAGGTCAGAGGCTAGGGCGCCAGCCAGTCCTGCATAGACTGGAGCAGGTGGGTTCGAATCCAGCACAGGCCTGTCAAACAATCATGACAATTACAACCATAAAATAGCTGTGTGTTGTGGTGGGTGCCTGTAGTCCCAGCTACTTGGGAGGCTGAGGCAAGAGAATCACGTAAGCCCAAGAGTTTGAGGTTGCTGTGAGCTGTGACACCACAGCACTCTACCAAGGGCAACATAGTGAAACTCTGTCTCAAAAAAAAAAAAAAAAGAAAGAAATTCTCTTTCAATTCAAGGGTTTTACTAAGCAAAGTACAGTATTACTTTTTATTCTTCACATTAAAAACTAGTTTTCTTTTCTGTTCCCTTAAAGTCAAAACCACCTGGAATTTTCCATTTTGAAAACTGTTAAATTTTAGTTTTGACTGGATAGAGAGAGGAAGGTCTGAACAGATGGCTGTCAACACACCAATGACTCCATACCGTGGCTGAGAACTTACACACAAAAATATGCAACTTGGTACACAGCAGACTTCTTCCATGTAAATGCCAAGGGACATCTGGCTTGAAAACGCTGAAAAATCAATTTGATGCTATTCTATATTTGCTCTGTCTTCCACGGATATTAAATTATATCAGCATCTGCTAGACTCTCTGACAGGAAAGGCTGTGTCCCCAGAACCATCTCAGACCCACTTTCCGACTTTAGAAAACAGCTGGAAGCTAAAAGCTGACTCACACGAAGCTTATTCCTTACATGAATGGAGTTATTTGGGAAATAGAATCTTTATGTCTGAAAGAGTTAATGTACCCCGCTCAGAATAACAAAGCACAGATATACTATTAGCTTGTAAACAGCTTTCCTCTTAGAGCTTCTTTCTAAGTGTGTAGCTTCTGTATTCATCTCTGCAGTTAGACTCACTTTTAGCGCACATTTGCGCAACTGCCTTCACGCAAAATAGGCTTATCACTGCATTGCTCACCACTTGACTATATATTTGTTTAATACGTTCAAAACATTAAATTATAACAGAGAAATCAATGTTCTACCTTCTTAGCTGATGCACTATGAATGTGTTTAAGTTACCATAGATACTTTTTATATGCAGTCCAAGTACTTATTTTATTCTGCATGATAGAAAGATAATTGATTCCATGATTTTAATTGCATAAAATTTTCATTCTACTCCCTACTACATTAAATAGCAAATCACTAACACAACTTTTGTAAAAGTCTATGTGTAGGGAGACAAAGTGAAGGGCATTTTGATAAACCAGTATTCCAGCCAAAACACAAACACCAGTTGATGTCTAAATTTGACAGCACAATGAAATAGATGGTTGCTTAGTAAAACCTTGCCTATGTGACTGTGTGTGCAGATGTATGCACAACAAATACATTTGTGTGACTGACTCTGCACTATCTTTTAAGTGCAGTAAGATTGAAAAATGATTCTGAGCTAAAAAAGAGAAAGCACTTTGTTCCACTAAAAAGAAATCACTGTAAATTTTCTTGTGGCTACATAATGTAGTCAAATGTTTCAAATGTAATTTCCTTAAATGAGCAAAAACAGTCCTAGGTATATTGTACCCAGCATCCACTCTGGCCACAGTGCTGATAGCACTGCTGTTCAGCAGCTATGAAATTTCACATTTTCAATTTTAAATGCATGAATTTTCACATCATACTAAAAGAAGTAAAAATGGTGTCCTTGATTTAAATTTTTTCAATTTAATTTTAATTCTGATACGGTTCATCTCCTCTCCCCATGGACCTTCCTACTGAGGTACGAGTTCTCCTTGACCTACTAACAAAACTACTGATGAAAAAAGGTTTCCTATAGCTATATTAAAGCTAAATGTGATATCATCTTTTATCATAGAACAATAACGGTTCTAAGACCACTATTTTAAAAAAATCCTTAAGTCAAATTCAATTCGTGATTTTAGCTATTTTTTAATTGTCTGCAACTGAAAACATACTCCTTTCTTTTAAATGTCAAGATAATGTATATGAGTACTTGCACTTTTCTCATAAATCTACTTATCACAGGTGAGCAGGCAACCCCCCAAATAAAGGAAAGTCTTGTGGTATTTTATGTAATTGGAAGTGCAAGATCTACTTTATGTCAAAATAGCAAAAGTACACAATACATTTGACTCTTCATAGCTTATAATACCTCCTAATTTCCTAGTGATTAAAATGAAATCAGACTCCTCAATTATCAGAGAAATTCAAATCAAAAACCACCCTGAGATATCTTACCCAGTGAGAATTGCCTATATCACAAAATCTAAAAACCACACATGCTGGCACAGATGTGGAGAGGAAGGAACACTTTTACACTGCTGGTGGGACTGTAATCTAATACAACCTCTTTGGAAGGAAATATGGAAAAACCCCAAAGAACTCAGCCTAGACCTCCTGTTTGATCCTGCAATCCCATAATTGGGCATCTATCCAGAAGGAAAAAAAAAAAACCTTCTAGCATAAGGACACTTGCACTAGACTGTTTATCACAGTTCAATTTACAATTGCCAAAATGCGGAAACAGCCTAAATACCCCCCAACCCAGGAATGGATTAACAAACTGTGGTACATGGAATACTATTCAGCCATTTTAAAAAATGGAGACTTTACAGCATTTATATTAACCTGGATGGAAGTGGAACACATTATTCTTAGTAAAACATCACAAGAATGGAGAAGCATAAATCCTGTGTATTCGATCTTGATTTAAGGACAATTAATGACAATAAATGACACAGGGAGGGTGGGGAAAGGTGAGAACAGAGAGGGAAAGGTGAGGGGGGTGGGAGAAAGGAAGAGTAGAGAGAGGGAAGGAGGGAAGGGGTGGGGCCTCAGTGTGTGACACATCTTGTACCCTCAATGAATCCCCAATAAAAAATAAATAAATAAATAAATAAATGAAATCAGACTCCTCAACAGATAGATTCAGATGTGGACATTTACAAAGTGAAATGGAGAATTATTGCTGTTGCAATAAAGTAATTTTTAAATTTTGTAAGGTGAAAAAAGTATTTTCTAGGAACTTTGACTTTGTTTGTAAGAAATGGCATCTTGCCCTGGTGCTCTGGCTGGAGGACAGTGGCTATTCGCAGGTGGAATCATAGCAAACCATATCCTCAAACCTCTAGGCTCAAATAATCCTCTTGCCTCAGCCTCCAAGTAGCTGGGACTACAGATGCCCAAAGCTGTTTCCAGGTAACTTTATTTTGATTGGCTTTGAGCACATTTTTGTCAAATCAAAAAATAAATAGATATTTTATATACCATTATTACTACAGCTGAATATGAATTTATTTAAGCAAATATATACCTATAAAATAATTGGACTGACTCTGTCCCCTGGACATACTAGCCTTCCTCTAGAAATCAAGAAATAATTTTATCATGCTTCCTACTTTTTTTCACAGACTTTTTCTCATGTACTCTAATACTATACTTAAGTACACCCAATGCTGAGATTATATTTGAATTCTATATCAAGTTTCTACACTATCTTGCTTTTAATAAAGACCAGTTTTCACAAATGCAAACAAGAGACCAGATTCTTGTTAAAGCAGCTGCTAAAATCCCCTACCTATTTCAATGACAGCTCTCATTCCTGCCCCCATCCTCATTCATCTATCTGTTCACTTACATTTATTAAGCACCATAACAAGTCCTCTGGTATGGAATGAATGGCAAAGATAAAAAATAATATTCATATACAATTGGTATCTAATGAGCTAACAAAAAGTATATTTATAAGTAAATAAGGAAAATCAACTTTATACATGAAATGCAAATTGGTGAGTGGTATGATGAATGCAAAAAACAAAGAGAAATTTGAGGAATGTGCTAAGTGGGATTGTCAAGACTGGGGACAAGTTAGCAAGTTGGGTGCTCTGCTCCTAGAAGATGTTACCACAGCTGAAGGGCACTGATGTTAAGTATAGAGGAAGTAGGATTCATTTAAGTTGCATTAAGAAGGTGAAATCAATGAGATTGCTAGTTCATTAAGTATGGGGGTAAGAGGGAAGAAGGAATGAAGGAGAATCTCCAGGTGCTAACACTCAAGTATAGGGTACAGCAAGAACAGGAGATCAAGTTGAAAGTCTAGACCTGGTCTTTCCAATTTATATTTGAAATAGACAAAACGGAAGTGTTTGGAGACACACAATTAGACTCTAGGGAACGAGAATAAAGGAGCAATATGAAATTCAGAACATTGGAATGTACAGAGTATATGGAAGAATAGATACAAGAGGGTAGAAGAGAATTAGAAGAGAGTTGCCTTACAAGTCAATGGAAGAGAGTCCTCAAAGAAAGAGGGAGGGTGGAACTTACTAAATGCCATGGAGAATTAAAATCTTCACTCCATTCACAAATGAAGGGCTTAGCGGTATTAAAACTCTTAATAAAAGAGTTTTAAATAGAGAAATTGTCACTAGTTGAAGAATAAATATAAATCTTTGTTTGTCCCTAAAAGTTAAGTAAGTGAAATGCTGGGGGTGGGAAAAAAAATAAAAAAAAAAAAAAACAGAGCCAACAGGGCTGCATATAAAGCTACAACTAAGAAAAAAGACAAGGATGAAGTGGGACCCTCTCAGGGGCTCTGGGGAAAAGGGGTCTATCTGTCTTGACATGCAGATGTGAATAGTGTTCTCAGACATCTAACACTGGAAACACTAAGTAATTTCTACTATTCACATTACTTTTGAGTACCACAGGATTTTGAAGTTAGAGATTCTATTTTTCTTTTTTTTCAGTTATTACTCTGCCTCCTGCAAAGAAGTTTTCTTTGAATAGAAAGTTGTGTAGGTGGTTTCTAGTTATGAAAACTGTTTTCACTTGTTTTCGAAAGGAAAGGGCTACAGCTGTGAGTTATGTTAGGAAAAGCTTTTGAAATATGATGATTTTATTTGGGCACTCCTCATGCAACTATCTATTGATTTTGTCCACATTTATCAAAATGTAAGGACAGGCTGCCATTGCCTGTCAAAGAACGATTTTTACTAAACTTTTTAGCTAAAAGTAATTAAAGTACAATTTCTTAAGCACCAAGAAAGTTCTGCAACTGCGAATGAATTTATAACATGCATATCATTGAACACTTAATTTGGGAGTAAATGAGGGTTTAGTGTGGTGATGAATACACAATGAGAGCTTGTCAATGGACAAAATAACTTCTGAGTTTCACGAATAAGCAAAAATGTTTGTCCATTGTAACATTCTTTTTAAGTAAAACAAACTAGAGTCTCTAAAAACCTCAAAAATGTGTGATGCTATCTTAAAGCCTCTTGAAAGATTACTTTCTTTTCTTTTATTGGCCTTGCAAATTTTATTTTTATGAGAAAAAAATCAACATGCAAAGAAGCAAGCCAGTATCCAGAGCAAACCATCCGACCAACAAAACAACAACGAAACTAGTTCGGCTCCACCACTCTATAATCTCTAGCCAGAGACTTTTTACTCGCCTGGTTGATTTTTACTGCTATTTATTTTCTAATAATGTTTAAAGTACTGGGGAACCCTCTAAAGGGTGAAATTTCCTAGAATCTTGAAGTTCATAAATCTATCTGTCTGGCATGCCTTATGGCCTATTTTTGGTCCATGGCCTACTTAAAACCACATTCTAGAGGAATCTTTTTTTTTTTTTTTCTTTTTGGAAACAGAGGTGAGTAACATTCCAAATTAGTCTTCACCATAAAGAAATGACATATCTTTAAGTGGAGGAACACAGCAAGCTTTTCTGGCTTTCTTCCCCTTTGGCTATTTACCAGTTGTTTCCTATCCAGGAGTTCTTATCAGGGCTGGACACACTTCCAATTACACAAAAGTCACTTACAGCTTCCTCCTGGGATAATAGCACCTGTTCTTGCTTGAGCTATTCAAAAGGATGCTCAGGGCGTTCTTTCTCCTACCCTTTCTCTCCAAAGCTGCTGCTAATTCTTGTGCCCAGAGTGATAACTACACTTTCTCTATATGTTTGCAGCAAATGGAAGAAAAATAATAGGAAAGAGCTTCTTAGCTTGTGAACATTTTTATTTCCAGAATTATGCACTTTCTGTATAATTTCAAGAAATAAGCTATATTACATAAAGCACATACTTAATTCTAGTCACCTACAATCTACTTGAAATCGATGAAAAGCTTATTTCAGCATCAAAGCAATTTGCTTTTCCAAAAGTATTTTAACTTTTACATAAAGAAATGCCTACGTGGAGGGGAAGTTAATTCATAGATGATTTTTCTTCTATTTTCTTTTTTTTCTGATACAGAGTCTCAAGTTGTTGCTCTGGGTAGAGTGCTGGGCTTGGGCTCAAGTGAACTCCTTGCCTTAATTTTTCTAGTTTTAGTAGAGACAGGGGTCTCTTTATGCTCAGGCTGGTCTCGAACCCAATAAGCTCAAATAATCTACCTGCTTCAGCCTTCCAGAGTGCTAGGATTACAGGCATGAGCCACCACTCCTGGCCCATAGATGAAATATTTTAGAATAAATAGGTGATATAATATCTTAAACAAGACAGCATTTTGCCCAGTGCAGAAAATACTGTAATTTAGCAATAAGGAATCCACTATGATCAAGTGGACTTTGATTCAAAAGCTGAAGTTTTTATCCAGTATTCCCTTCCAGGCTCCTGAGGGGTGGTCACAACAAAGTATGGGAAGACGAGTATGGAAATGCACTGTAAACAGAGATTGTCTTGTTGTAAAGATAAAGTCTATTACGAAGCAGGAGTCTGTCTAGGCTTGTAATGAAAATCCAAAAAGGAACAGACTTCAAAGAGTTCAAAACTATGAAGCTGTATTTCAGATATGTGAAATAAGGCTTCATCACAGATGTGATATATGAGAAAGATAATAAAAAAAATAAACTTAAGAAAACTGTTATGTAGAGAGAGAAAAAAAGAGACATTATTTGACAAAAATAATGCAAACTCTCGTCTGTGCGGGACACTTCTTCCACTTCTGGCTGTAGTGACGTGGAAAACCAGGCCTCAAAGTGTGACTAAAGAAGCAACCTCAGAACCAAAGTCTTTCTAACTTCTCCCGACCCCTGTCTCTGACTCTTCTGCCTCAGAAGCACAGGCTTTCTCTGAAGTTACCCGTACCCGAGTAAGGGAATTTCCTGCAGACGGAATGCAATTGTCCTGAACTCCTTTCCTGAAATCTACATTAACCCGAAAAGATTAACTCTTACCAAGAGATTGGAAACTAAATTCTCCATGTTCAGGAGACCAAGCACACACAGACTTCTCTCATACGTTGCATAGGTGCTGTGGGCATGTACATATAATAAATTCTTTTTTTTTTTTAATAATTTTATTGAATCATAATTATGTACATGTAGAGGGAGGATAATAAATTCTTAAGTCTTTTCTAGTGCTAACTTCTCCATTGTCAAGTTCATTCCAGAGATTGAACCTTTCGAGGGTTGAAAATTAGCTGTGCCACTACATGACCAAGAACAGATATTGACCCAGAATACGTGTAAGCACAACTCCCCCAGGGATAAGTTGGAGGTTACCTCTCGGAAGAAAGATACGATCCCAGAGGATAAATATTTACACTTTCTTGCATTTGATGATGTACAACATCTGGCTCTGTATTAACTCACCTGCACTTTACACAGAGCCCTCAGTCATCTCAATCAACTCTTCAGTGGAGTCTCTTAGAACCTCCCAATTAAAAGTTAATAGGTAGCTGAGCGTTGTGGGGAGCGCCTGGGCGTTGTGGGGGGTGCCTGTAGTCCCAGCTACTCAGGAGGCTGAGTCAAGAGAATCGCCTAAGCCCAGGAGTTGGAGGTTGCTGTGAGCTGTGTGATGCCATGGCACTCCACCAAGGGCGATAAAGTGAGACTATGTCTCTACAAAAAAATAAAAATAAAAAATAAATAAAAGTTAATATGAATTGAAGAATATACAGATATCTGAGTAAAGAATCCCTCATGAAAAAGAACAATGATGAAACAGAAAATAAATCTAGGAAAAAGGTATATAATAAGGACATGGAATAACATTAAAAAAATAAAACTTTTAATTAATATTCCTGAAGAAATTCAAGAGAAAAAGAGTAGAGTAATAATACGTTTGAGTTCTCTGTGGATTCTAGTTACTAAACCTTTGTCGGAGGCATAACCTGCAAATATCGTCTCCCAATCTGAGGGCTGTCTTCTTGCTTTACTGTGTTCTTGGCTGTGCAGAAGCTTTTTAGTTTGATCAGGTCCCAGTAGTGTATTTTTGATGATGCTTCAATTGCCCGGGGGGTCCTCCTTATAACATATTCACCCAGACCGATTCCTTCAAGAGTTTTCCCTGTACTTTCCTCTAGTATTTTTTTAGTTTCATGTCTTAAGTTTAAATCTTTAATCCAGTGAGCATCTATCTTAGTTAAAGGTGAAAGGTGTGGGTCCAGTTTCAGTCTTCTACAGGTTGCCAGCCAGTTCACCCCGCACCATTTGTTAAATAGGGAATCTTTTCCCCACTGAATGTTTTTAATTGGCTTGTCAAAGATCAAATAACAGTAAATAGCTGGGTTCATCTCTTGGTTCTCTATTCTAGAGGGTAGTCCATTCATCTACCTCTCTGTTTTTGTGCCAGTACCATGCTGTTTTGATCACTATCGATTTATAGTATAGGCTGAGGTCTGGTAGCGTAACTCCTGCTTTGTTTTTATTTCTGGGTAATGTCTTGGCTATAATCCAGTTATAGTACAAGAATATGGGGAAAGGGGAAAAGGAGGGGTCAGGGAGAGGATGGGTAAAGGGAAGGTAATGGGTGGGATCACACCTATGGTACATTTTAGAAGGGTACAGGTGAAACTTACTAAATGTAGAATATAAATGTCTCAACACAATACCTAAGAAAATGACATGAAAGCTAAGTTAACCTGTTTGATGAAACTATTTCAGATTGTATGTGAAACCAGCACATTGTACCCCATGATTGCATTAATGTACACAGCTATGATTTAATTTAAAAAAATAGAGTAATAATAAAAAGGAAATTATAAATATTTCTGAAATAAAGTTTTCAATACAACTTTTGAAAGAAAAAATTAAAGACCTACCATGAAGGAAAAACAAACAAAAAAACGATTAAAAATATGAGAGAAATAATGAAATTGATCATTACCAAAAATCTAAATTTGACTAGCAGGAGCTTTAAAAAGTAGAATGGAGAAAGTAGAAGAATTTACATATTAAAAAATAATAACATAGAGAAATTATGGATAGAGGATTATCCAATTATCCAACTTAAGGAATAAGTATATTAACTAAATGGTCTTGCCATTTTATACATTACAATGAATTTACAACTCAGCAAATTTACTGCCCGTGAAACATTTCTTAAGAAGCTCTTTGGCTCGGCGCCTGTGGCTCAATGGGCTAAGGTGCCAGCCACGTACACCTGAGCTGACGGTTTGAATCCAGCCCGGCCGGCCAAACAACAATGACAGCTGCAACCAAAAAATAGCCAGGCGTTGTGGCGAGCTCCTGTAGTCCCAGCTACTTGGGAGGCGGAGGCAAGAGACTTGCTTGAGCCCAGGAATTGGAGGTTGCTGTGAGCTATGATGCCACAGCACTCTATCCAGGGTGACAAAATGAACTCTGTCTCAAAAACAAAAAAGAAAAGAAATTAATAAAAATTAGAATGTTT
>CAUYON010059491.1:0-29174 GCA_963573935.1 Arctocebus calabarensis | reverse complement strand
TGATTGATGTTGCTGCTGGAACAGAAAACAATTCCAGAACACTTGGAAAGGAAAATCAAACCTTCCCACTACCACACACCCAGTGTACAACGTTGGAAAGTCCTTGGGTGATTGGCCCAGTTAAAGAGGTACCCAATCAATTTTCCCAGCCAGTATCAACCTCAAATCAAAGAGTTGAAGAGTCTCCGGCGACTAGACAGCTGAAGTCTGCTGGCAGCTTTATTATAACTCACTCCAGTGTTCTGTGGGCTTAGGAGGCCCCCCAAGCCAGTAAATTAGCCTGAGAAGGTTGATGCCTCTTTCCCCGCCTTGCCCCTCTGTCACACCAGTCTCTGGCAACCCTGCAGGGTTGTGGTCCAGTTCCCTCCAATGAGCTGATGCTCTAGAGGTTTGCGCCTGCCTAGGTCACACGGGGCTCTGTGGCTCCTCAGCCAGTCCACCGGTTGTGTCGGTGTTGGCAGGGGGGGAGGTGAGGCCTAACAACCTGGGTACTTGATGGGGGCTGGGGTGATTCACTCAGTTCCAGCCCTGTCCCTGATTGATGTAAAGTAGATGAAAAAGCTGATAGAACAGAACAAGTTTGAAGAATTTCTGCCCTGTGGAGGAGATGCTGGGCTGCTAATAGCCCTGACTTAGTCTGCGAGCTTCAGCCCCTTGTCTCTGCTGTCATCTCCCGAGGGCCAGGTGTGGCCGAAATTCAGCAAAGGTTTGGTTCGCTTTTCAGCCAGCCAGCCAGCCACCTTTCGGCCCAATCTCTCACCGCTCCCAAGCTGGGAGAACGGCACAGACCAGTGGCAACCCACGCCCTGTCCACACCCCTCGAGAAAGTGTTCAAGAATCTGGACTCCATGGGGGAGAGACCTGCAAACCTCAGGGTGAGAGTGGAGGGGATTACCAGGAGTTCCAACTTGCAGGTAGAGAATATATACAGTTTTATACAGCTTTATATCTGGCAGGAGAGTGCTGCAGCACAGGGGAAGGAGGTCCGGTTTTTAGAGGGTCTCTCCTGTAGGGTAGAGCGGGAGGACATCTGAACTCTGCTCGCTTGTTTGTATGGAGGTATGGCGTATACTGCAAGCTGTTCTCTTGGGGGAGGGGACTCCCGTCCGCTTGATGATGTGCTCAGTACCTTTTATTTGTATCCTTGGGGTTGCAGGTCGCTCCAGCAGGGTTGATGTGCATTCCTCGACCTTGTCTCTTGGCTCAGCTCCAAACCATTGGCTTTCTCGCTAAATTTCTGTCCTTTAATTCTCCTTCTGGACAGGAGCGTCTGCAGAAAGCTGGCTACGGACTGCCATCTTCTTTTTTTTTCCTCTTTTGACTCTTTACTCTCGCCACAAATTCTTTTGAGAGTCCAATGTTAGAATATCATTTCTACTTCATCATTACAATTGGCCTTTCAATTAATTTTCTCATTATTTTTCATTTTGACATGGCTAACTCAGAAAAGTAAGAATAAAGTTAACCCATGAGGAATTTATTTATTTACACATTAGTTCACTATAAAGTGGATCACTTATGTTCACGTATCTGTCTCCCTTTCTTTTATGGAATACTACTTAAAATTTTCTATAAATGTTGTAGAGAAAGTAGAATAGATGAGAATAGAATAAGAGAGTAGAATAAGATGGCTGATTAGAGGCAGCTTTCAACAAAGGCTTCTGTCCAGAGGGAGAGATAATGGACAGAATGGATTCAATGAAGCTGAAGGTGAGGAGCTGAGCTAAGAAAGAAGATGGATAAGTGCACATCATCTCTGCAGAGGCAAGCTGAGATCCTGAGAAAACAAACTGTAGGTATAAAGCCCATCACCAAGAGGACGAGAAAACCCTCCCCCCAAGAGAGAGGCTTGCTGTGTGCTCTTTATAAGTGATCAGGGTTCAAAAGTCCTATTATTTTATCCCATGGGAGAGAGCCACTAAACACCAGGCCTCCTTCTCCAGGGAGGTACCACTCGTGAGCTTAGTCCAGCATAAAATTGAACAAATATTTTCCCTGCAATTCTGAACTTCCAGTTCACTCTTCTCCCCTCACCTGGCAGAATGTAGACCTGCTGCTTGCAGAGTGCAGAGTGTTTGGCAATTCTGGGAGAGGCCTGGGCATTGTGTGAGCTGCTGGAGAGCAGCATGGAAGCAGTGACTTGAGAAGCAGATGAAGGATAGGGAGAGGGACACACAGGAGAGAGAGGCACTGCACCATGGAGGTGCTCCCATGCAGATCAGAATTTAGCAGTGAACTCCCCTGAGCCTCTTGCTCACCTGAGGGAACTGAGTTTCAGCCCCTTTGGATTGCTGGTGGCAGTGTGTGTGTGTGTGTGGGGGGGGTTGAGGTGCTGACTGAAGGGGAGAGAGAAATGTACCAAGGTGGTGAGTGGTGGCGGGCAGAAGCATGGATCCCTTTGGTCTGAATCTGGTGGTGCACTCCACTGATCCCATTGCCCATCAGAGGGAACCGAGCTTTGGCCCCTCAGGGTTTATGGGGTGGAGTGCAGGGGAGGAGGAGACTCTGGCTCCCCTCTGATTCTGGAATATGTACTGTCCTGAATCCATTACTCAATGGAGGGAACCAGGCTCCAGCCTGGTGGAGTTAGCGGCAGTGGTAAGTGGGTGGGGGAGGTGGAGGTGCTGATGCCTCTGGACAGACTCTTTGGCAGGGTGCACATTCCTGACTCCATTGCTCACCAGATGGAACCAGACCTCTGCCCATTGGGTTTGTAGGATGGAAATGCCTGTGGATCCCTAATATCCCCATGGGAGACCCTTTGAACTCTCCCTGTTGAGCAGTGATTGTACTACCTGGGATAATCAGACAAGAACTCTTGAACTGGGCTGTCCACTCTGGGACTTTTGAAGGTTGAGCGGGTGCTCATTTTGTAGTGGGAGGGGTTCAATCTCCCCCTCCAGCTGTTACTAGTGTGAGGCAGGGTGCCACAGTTGCTTGTATCTGTCCCCAGCTAAGATTTCAGCCCAGGACCATAACTCATTAGGATTGGATAGAGGCTGGCTGACTATAAGCCAGAGGCAGCTAGTGCTATCACACCAAGCAAGTCCTCAAAGTCTCTGGCTACAACTCTGAAAGGGACATTTGTAAAGCTGTAGGGGAAAAGCCACAATCACCAGCCCCTGCTCATTGGTAAAGAGCTGGTTAACTCCACTTCCTGGAGCCTACAATCCAATGTGACTCTACCAGTTTTACCAGCCAAACTGTGGAAAATAATCATGGGGTGGAACCAGCCCAGAGGAAGAACTCTGAAAACATGAATAACCAGAGTAGATCAACTCCCCCAAGGAATAACAAAGGAGATACAAAAGAAAATGCCTTTCAGAGAAAATGGCTGAAATGTCAGAATTAGAATTCAGAATATGACTTGGAAGCTGTAACTCAGTGAGTAGGGTACTGGCAACATACACTAATGCAGGTGGGTTTGAGCTCAGCCTGGGCATGCTAAAACTAATGATAACTGCAACCAAAAACTAGCTGGACATTGTGGCAGGAACCTGTAGTCCCAGCTACTTGGGAGGCTGAGGCAAGTGAATCACTTAAGTCCAAGAGTTTGAGGTTGCTGTGAACTGTGATGCCACAGCAATCTACTGAGGGCAACTAAGACTCTGTCTCAAAAAAAAAAAAAAAAGAATTCAGAATATGGATGTGAAATAAAATGAATATAATGAAGGAAAAAATGGAAAAACAAATTCAAAGAGTTGTTCAAAATTGTTCTAAAAAATTGACAAATTCAAAGATGAAGTCATCCAGGATATGGATATGATAAGAAAAGAGCTAGCAGAGCTCAAGGAAATAAGTTACTCGAGGAGCTTTGAAACACAGTAGAATTCCTCAGTAATAGAGTTGAGCGGGCACAAGAAAGGATCTCTGAAATTGAAGACAAGGCTTTTGAACAATCCCAAGTGCCCAAAGAGGCAGAGAAAAGGAAAGCAAAAACTAATCATTCTTTGAGAGAGTTGTGATATCATTCCAAAAGAGCAAACATTTTGCTTATAGGAATCCTTGAAAGAGAATAGGATGGTCCTAAAGGATTAATGCTCTACTCCAAGATACTATGGAGGAGAATTTCCAAAACATTGCAAAAGAATCACAATTCCAGTTAGTAGACAGTTTCAGAACCCCAGAAAGACTAAATCCAAATAAAGCATCTCCTAAACACATTGTGATTAATTTTGCCAAAGGTAATATAAAGGGAAAAATTCTGCAAGCGGCCAGACGTAAGAAAAGCATTACAAACAAAGGTAAAAATATTATAATGACTAGAAATCTTTCAGCTGAATCTTTTCAAGCCAGAAGAGAGTGCTCATTGACATTCAATCTACTAAAACAAAACAATTTTCAGCCCAGGATCTTGTATCCAGCTAAACTGAGTTTCATTTTTGATGGAGAAATCAAATACTTTACTGATATACACATGTTGAGAAAATTTGCCATAACTAAACCTTCTCTCCTGGAAATACTCAAACCCGTTTTCCATAATGACCAGCACAATTGTCTACCTCCAAAGTAAACTCACCCCGAATTGATCAAACAAAACTGAACCTCCACAAAGGTGAAATAATTAAAAATATCTACAAAATTTTTGAAAACTATGATAGCCAAAACACTACCATACCTATCAATTCTCTCAATTAATGTGAAAGGCTTAAATTGTCCTCTAAAGAGGCATAGATTGGCTGACTGGATACAAAAACTCAGACCAGGTATCTTTTGCCTATAAGAGTCTCATCTTACCTCGAAAGATTAAAAAAAAAAAAAGGACTCAGGGTGAAGAGACAGACATTTATAATACAGGCAAAGGGAAATCAGAGAAAAGCAGGTGTTGCAATTTTATTTGCAAATACAATAAGATTTAGACCAACAAAGATAGGGATGAACACTGCATAGTTATAGTGTTTAATAGGATTTAAACCAACAAAGACAAGGATGAACACTACATAGTTGTCAAGAGAAACACTCAACATGAAGAGATTTCACTAATTAACATTTATGCACCCTACTTGAATGCTCCTCAATTTATAAAGAAAACCCTAATGGATATTAACAATGTGATATCTTCCAAAACTTATAACATTTGAAAATTTTAACACCCCTTTGTCAGTTAGGGATAGATTCCCCAAGAAGAACCTAAACAAAGAAATAATGAACTTAAACTTGACCCTTGAACAAATGGTCTTAACAGACATCTACAGAACATTTTATCCTAATAAAACTGAATGCACATTTTTCTCATCAGCCCATGGATCATATTCCAAAATTGATTATATCTTAGGACACAAGTCTAATCTCAACAAATTTAAAAGAATAGAAATTATTACTTGTATCTTTTTGAACCATCACAACATAAAAGTTGAACTCAACTACAGCAGAAATTGTCATAGTCAAACAAAGTCATGGAAACTAAATAACCTTAGCCTGAATGATATCTGGGACAAAGATGAGATTAAGAAGAAAATCATCAAATTTCTGGAACAAAACAATGATGAAAACACAAATTATCAAAACCTGTGGGATACTGAAAAGGCAGTCCTGAGAGGAAAACATATAGCATTAGAAGCCTTCATCAAGAAAACAGAGAGAGAGGAAGTCAACAACCTAATGGAATATCTCAAGCAACTGGAAAAGGAAGAACACTCCAACCCCAAACTTAGCAGAAGAAAAGAAATAACCAAAATTAGAGCTAGATTAATAAAAGAAAAGTGAAATCTTTAATAATGTCAATCAGGAATGATGAAGGGGAAATAACAACCAATACTACAGAAATTCAAAAAATCCTCAAAGATTGGTACACTCTATTCTCAGAAATATGATAATCTGATATTCTCAGAAATTGACCAATATCTGGAAGCCCACTATCTTCCCAGAATCAATCAGAAAGAATTCGAAATTTTAAATAGACCTATATCAAGCACTTAAATAGCATCAACTATACAAAATCTCCCCAAAAAAGAAATTCCGGACAAGATGGTTTCACATCAGAATTCTACCATACCTTCAAAGAAGAACTAGTAAATACATAACATAACATTTTCCAAAACATAGAAAAAGAAGGAATCCTCACCAGCACATTCTTTGAAGCAAATATCATACTAATCCCCAAACCAGGAAAGGACTCAACAAAGAAAGGAAACTATAGACCAATATCATTACCAATTTCAAAGTCAAAATATTCATAAGATCCTAGCAAACAGAATTCAACAATATATCAAAACATTATACACCATGATCAAATTGATTTTATCCCAGGGTTATGAGGTTGGTTCAACATGTATAAATCTATAAATATAATATGCCACATAAACAAATTAAAAAACAAAGATCATATGATTCTATCAATTGATACAGAACAAGTCTTTTGATAATATCCAGTATCCTTTCATGATTAGAAAACTTAAGAAAATAGGCTTAAATGAGACATTTCTTAAAATGATAGAGTCCATCTACAGCAAACCCACATCCAATATCATAGTGAATGGAGTAAAATTGAAAACATTTTCACTCAAGTCTGGAACTAGAGCAGGATGCCCATTGTCACCACTTCTATTCAACATAATAATGGAAGTCCTAGCCATTGCAATCAGGGAATAGAAGGGAAACAAGGGTATTCAAATGGGGTCAGAGGAGGTCAAACTCTCACTCTTCACAGATGACATGATTTTATGCTTAGAATACCCTAGGAACTCAACTACAATGGTCTTAGAAGTTATTAAAGAATATAGCAGTGTCTCAGGATACAAAATCGATACTTATAAATCAGTAGCTTTTATGTATACCAACAATAGTCAAGCTGAAAATATAATCAAGGACTTTAGTCTCTTTACAGTAATGCCAAAGAAGATCAAATAACTGGGAATTTATCTAACAAAAGACGTAAAAGATTTCTATAGTAAATAATATGAAAGTCTGAGAATAGAAATAGCAGAAGATATTAACAAATAGAAAAACTTACTGTGCTCGTGGGTGGGAAGAATCAACATTGTTAAAATGTCCATACTACCCATAGCAATCTACAAATTTAATGCAATCCCTATCAAAGCACCAATGTCATACTTTAAAGAACTTGAAAAAATAACACCTTATTTTATATGGAAACAAAAAAACTTTGAATAGCCAATACATTACTTAGAAATAAAAACAAATCAGGAGGCATCATGTTTCCAGACTTTATACTGTAAATCTATAGCGATCAAAACTACATAGTACTGGCACAAAAATAGAGTTAAAGCCAAGCCCATATTATCCTTTGATTTTTGATAAACCTAATAATAACATACATTAGGGAAAAGATTTCCTATTTAACAAATGGTGCCAGGAGAATAGGCTAGCAACCTGTAGAAGGCTGAACCTGGACCTATACCTCTAACCACTAACAAAAATAATTATCACTGGGTAAACTTTTAATTTTAAAACATGAAACTATAAAAATACTAGAAGTGAGTGAAGGGAAAACACTTAAAGATATTGGTATGTGAAAATATTTTATGAGGAGGATCCCCCTGGCAATTGAAGCAACACCAAAAATATACTACTGGGATTTGATCAAGCTAAATGTCTTCTGCACAGCTAAGTGCACTGTAAGTAAAGAAAACAGTCTTCAGAATGTGAGAAGATTTTTGCAGGTTATGATTCTGACAAAGGTCTGATAACTAGAATCCACAGAGAACTCAAACTAATGAATAAGAAAAGAACAACCACCCTCATTTCCTTGTGGGCAAGAACCTTGAACAGAAATGTTTGTGAAGATGACAGGCACATGGCCTACAAACACAAAAAAATATTTCTCTACTCATTAGAGAAATGCAAATCAAAACCACTTTGAGATATCACCTAATTCCAGTAAGATTAGCCCACACCACAAAATTCCCAAACTACAGATGTTCAAATGGATGTAGAGAGAAGGGAACACTTCTACACTGCTGGTGGGATTACAAACTAATACCACATTTTGGGAAAGAAGTATGGAGAATTCTCACGGAATTATAAGTTGCCCAACTGTTCGATCCTGCAACATCATTACTAAATATCTACCCAGATGACCGAAAATAATTTTACAACAAATTAATTTGCACCAGAATGTTTATTGTAGCCCAATTAACAATAGTCAAATCATGGAAGCAGCCTAAATGCCCATCAACCCATGAATGGAAAAACAAGTTGTGGTATATGTAGACTACCATGGAATATTTTGCAGCCATAAAAGAGGGAGACTTTACATCTTTTATGTTTACCTAGATGGAGCTGGAACACATGCTTCTTAGTAAAGTATCTCAAGAATGGAAAAAAAAGTATTCAGTTTACTCAATAGTACTATGAAACCAATATATAAATACTTACACATTCATATGAATGATAAAATACAAAGATAGTCCAGAAAGAAAGAGAAGAGAAGAGGAAGAGGGGAGGAGAGTGTGGAGGGTAAGTGGAGGGAGGGTATTTGGTGGGATTTCACCTAATGTATACAATGCAAGGGTAAATTTCAAAACAACTAAGAGTATATTATAAATGTTGTATCCCCAAAATAAGTAAGTGAGATGATGTTCATGTTAGTTAGTTTGATTTAAGCATTCCACCTTGTATATCAAATCATCACAATGTACCTCGTAAGTGTATGCAGTTATGATTTAATAAAAATTAAGGGGCAGCACGTGAGGCTCATTGAGTAGGGCGCTGGCCCCATATACCGAAGGTGGTGGGTTCAAATCTGTCCTCGGCCAAACTGCAAAACAGAAAAATAGCCGTGCGTTGTGGTGGGTGCCTGTAGTCCCAGCTACTCGGGAGGCTGAGGCAAGAGAATCATCTAAGCCCAGGAGTTGGAGGTTTGCTGTGAGCTGTGTGATGCCACGGCACTCTACTGAGGGCGATAAAGTGAGACTCAGTCTCTAAAAAAAAAATAATAATAATAAAAATTAAGTTTAAAAGGTTGTATACATGCCTAGAGGCCATTTGGAGCATAGAGTGCATCTATGAATCAAGGTATAACTAAATAAACATTTCCTTCTTGTTATTTTGAACTGTTTCATCTCATTGCCTATTCTAAACTTGCAGAGTTTTGTATTGTGCTTTCAGATAGCTTCTGGGTCTAATCCCAGAGGTGACTACATTTCAGTAGATAGTGACATGATTAAAGTGTATATTCAGGAGATGTGGTCCTGTAATCATTTTTTACACAGCATTTCCAATGAAGTTAATGGAAGATGTGTGCATGCACTGATTGCAGATTTTGTTTCATTATATACTTTGTGAAATTACTTAGGTTCCTTTGAGATGAAAAGTTGTGTGTTTATATAACTACAATTTTTTTGTTATTGTATCTTTCAAGCAAATTGCAATGTAGAATATTTTGCAAAGATGGGCAATAAAAGTTTAGTTAAGTAATAACTAAGAGAGAATGAGGAGGCATAATAAGGAAAGGAAATAGGGAAGACTGGCTAGAGCTGCATTGTCAAAGAGGTGGACATATATACACATGTATCTGTAAGTGGTTATTAGTAGTTTATTAGTGATTCATTAATTATACATATTGGGTTAGAGATTTATTTTGAGAAATATTCAAATTCTATTAATTTATATTGTGTGAAAGAAAAAATATTCAATTGAAACTAATGCCCTGGGCTAACCAAACTACTTGAAACAAAAGTTTTCTCCACCTATATAGGCTACAGGAAAAATGAGGGGGTGAACATTACAGTTCTATCAAGAAACTTTCAAAATGTACTTCAGATTGAATTTTACTTTCAAGGAAAACTTAAGATATGCAGGGACAGTTTCAAAGGATGAGATTAGTTTAGGCAAACCAGAAGATGCATGATAAATTCTATGCTAGGTTGCTTTCTGGTTCTACGAGAAAACAAACTTGTAATGGAGCAAAAAAGTCCCTGTGATTGAAGAAGAATATGAACAAAGATACAAAGCAAATGTGTAATAATAACTTCTTCAGAACTAAAAGCAAAGGAAGCCCCACTTTAAAACAAAACCAGCATGAAAGGAAAAGCATCAACCAAGAAAGTACATTATGATTTTCAATTCTTTCCCATTTCTCTATAATGCAAACTGTATCCATCTAATTTCCCTGTGCTAAGGAAATAATACAAACTATGAAAGTCACTAGTAAATTAACATAGACTGCTCAAATAACACACTTCTTTCCTTATATTTTTGTTCACTTATTATTATATTATAAACTCAACCATCTTAATTGCATGAATTATAATATACAGAGAAAATACAGTTTACACTTATTATTAACCCAACAGTATTTGAAAGTATTTTAGAAAGAAATTATTAGAAAATGATATTACATTTTCTCCTTCCAAGTAATTCCTTACCAAATATTGGCAAAGCTGGCAAATATTGAGTAATGATAGCTCTCTTGAAATTTATATTCTTTATTGAGACAATGGCTTTTGTTCAAATATTAACTCATTCAGACTGGATTTGTTTTGACCATTTATCAGGTTCCAAGTACTTCCTTCTTTTTCCAAGGCTATGTAGACCATTTGTGCTTCTGCTTAGGGCCTCATTTTATACATCTGTAAAGTGGAGGTTGTGTCGATATTTCTTATACACCTTTTAGAGCCTGAGCAACTCTCAGAGAGACACTTTTAGAAATGATAGTAAAGATTTAGTCATAATGTAAATTACCCTAAGGTAAAGTCTTGCTAGTTTGTGCTAAGTCATCATTGTCTGTATGCTATGTTCTGACTGCACATGTACTTTTCATAAGATCAAGTCTAGGGAGAGAAGGAAACACAAAATTGACACGAGTGATAAGCAGTGAAGCATAGGTCTTTAACATCCACTTTCAAGTGGGTGGAGCAGTGAAAATTTCATATCACTTAGAGTTTACTAGAAGTATACATAAGGAGAATAATAATATTTACTCTTAATTCTGACACAATTTTTTTCATCTTTGTGACATGATTCTCATTCAACATCTTTTGATTATGTGAAAGAATGATCAGAGAAATATTGCACTAGCTAATTAAATTACTTGTGACAAAACATACAGTACACAACCCACTTAAAGCCTTTGGTGTTCTCTAGGCTATTTGATTAGGGTTTAGAGCAGTGGTTCTCAACCTTCCTAATGCTGCAACCCTTTGTGGGGGTCACCACAACATGGGGAACTGTATTAAAGGGTCCTGGCAGTGGGAAGGTTGAGAACCACTGGTTTAGATGTTTGCTTGTGCTTGGAGAAAAGATAGAAGCACTTTGCCAAAATGGAAGAGAAGGAGAAGCACAACGAAGAGCTACAGAGGTAACAGAATCTAAGTTACAACTATAGCTGACGTTAGCACTGCTTTTTCAACTTGTGGTTCCAAAATATAGTGACTTCTTATAGGTAACACACACACCTCTTACATACCTCTGCTTTCCCCCACAGCCTTTAACTGGCTACTGTTACTTTAGAACATTTGCTTTGAAACACAAGCATCTGTCTACTTCTACTGAAACAGGTCTATTTATAATTACAGAATCATGGCCTTTGCTGGATGAAATATTCATGTGCACTCCACTGTCAAACTGCACTTATGGCATAGTAAACTGTAGACATTATCATATTAAAAGCAATTTAGAAACATGCCTGATGCCAACTAAATAAAAATGTCATATTAAATATTGTTTAAGAGCACTACTTTAACAACTTTACACCAATGGATTACCACAATGTATTTATTATCTGTAGTATATTTAGAAAAACTAAAATGGAAAGGAAAAGAAAATGGTCGAACTCAGTCATATAGTTCCCAAGTGATGACAATGCATTAATAAAGGGTCTTCATTCATTTCTGAGCAATCTTGGAATATGAGAATGATCTGAACCATTTTAAGAGCTCCCAAGTCCCACTCTGCTTATTGCCTGGCACATACAGGCACTGTAGTTCCTTGCTGTCTCTTAAACTACACAAAGACATTAATGGACAATTTCACCTTTGGGAAGCCCTGTACTTACCCAAAGATTAATATAAAGATGTGCTGCTCTCTACATAAACTCCTTTGGTTTACTTCTGTTTATTGTTCAAAGGAGTCGAATCAAATTATTTATGTATGCATGTGAGTTGAAAGTTTCAAAAATATACCATATATAACCCAATGTGGGTATAGAATCTTATATTATATGATGCGATTTTTAGTGATGCTATAACACTCTTTTCTTAGTGTATTGTTATCTTTCCTACTATTTGTCAACTTCTTCTTTTCCTTTTACTACCTTCCCTGGGAGACACTCAGGGCTATAGATTGGAGAGGCATGTATTGGCCAATACAAATTTGTAAAGAAAAAATATGTTTCAGGTTGAACTTGGGTTTTGAATTTTGATAGTAAATTCTCTTCCCTTCCCTTCCCATCCTCTTCCCTTCCCTTCCCTTCTCTTCTCGTCTCTTCTCTTCTCTTCTCTTTTCTTCTCCCCTCCCTTTCTCTTCCCTTCCCCTCTTCCCTTCTCTCTCTCTTTCTTCTTTTTGGACACAGAATCTCACTCTGTCACTCATATTAGAATGCCAGGAATATGCCACAGCACTTAGCTAATTTTTCTATTTTTAGTAGAGGCAGTCGCATGCTTGCTCAGGCAGGTCTTTATCTCCTGAGCTCAAGTAATCCACTCACCTCGGCCTCCCAGAGGGCTAGGATAACAGGCACAAGCCACTGCACCTAGCTTAAAAATATATTTTCTCATCATTTTTTCCACAAGACCTTCTTGCAAGGGACAATTTGCTACCCAGATGTTATGGTTTGAATGGTTGCTTAATTAGATTGTTCCATTTATGGAAACTGTGATTAACAAGTGTTTACTGACTTAGCTACTTCTTTATGCTCTAGAATGAAAATAAGATGACTAGAAAACTTAATTTGGGAAAAAAAATTAAAAATTGAAGAATACCCAAATAAAATGTTATAACATAGAATGTAGTACCAGATGGTTTTTAATACCTGGCAGGATTATATAGAATAATTTTGAGGCAACTGCAATGATAAGAATTATCATGTGTCATTATTGACACAACTTAGGAGCCACTTAGAGAAACTGTAGTATTTAATAAATACAGTGAAAATTCCACAATATAATTAAAATATTATGTCCTTTAACAAGAATCACATGTAACTACACTGCAAACTTAAATTTACTTAAAGTAAAATCAATAATGAATTTACCTCCACTACATTGATATTAATGTAGAAAGATAATGTGATAGAAAAAAAATGTCATAACTTGTGGAAGTAATAGCACAATGTTCTATACTGTCCTAACCAAAGGGAAATTAGGTTAGGGAAGCCGTTTCGCACATCTGATTAAAGGAGACAACAGAGAAACAGTGGGATCACTTTTTGACCTCCCCAATTGGTACATAGATGTTTAATAGCAATATAGAAGGAAAACATAAAAATACAGGAAGCACCTATAATTCTAACTCTAAATATATAGTTATGCTCTGAGAAGATAATATTCATTAGAATGTGTTATGTAACTCGTTTAAAATAGCAGTACAATTTTTCGGAGTAAAGGTAGAATTATGAAAGGTTTTAAGTATCCAAGGTTCTTATTGCTTGGTCTGCCACTAATTAGCTAAGTTACCTTAGTCAATTCACCTCTCTGGGCTTCAACTTGTTCATATATAAAAATAACTATTTTGAGTTAAACATACATACATCTTTTCCACCTCTATTCAATTTAAAATTTTATTCAAATACTATTAATATTAACAATAAATATTTGACCATTTAGCAGTTAATAATTTCGATGTACAATTTTTTCAATTACCATTTTTTTCCAAGTATTGTGTAGGTTTTTTTTGAGGAAAATAGATATTTAAGTTATCACTACCTGTTATTTTTACCTCAATTGTAAAAGGCATATGAAAAGTTCAAAATATTATACCAGGTCTTTTAATTTATTCAGAAAAGACAGTAAATAAGGTAATTTTGGATTCATGCTCATGTTCTCAAAAGGAAATATTAGTTTTCTATGCTGCATATATTTCTGTAGTTCTGGACCTAGACCTCCCATTTGACCCCACAATCCCATTGTTATATATCTACCCAGAAGATAAAAAAAAATCATTTTACTACAAGGATATTTGTACTCAAATGTTTATAAGAGCTCAATCTATAATTTCAAAGACATGGAAACAACCCAAGTGCCTATCAGCCCATGAATGAATGTGATATATGTATACCATGGAATATGATTCAGCCATATAAAATATGGAGACTCTGCATCTTTTATATTTACCTGAATAGAGTTGAAGAGCATTCTTCTTAGTAAAGTCTCAAAAGAATGGAAAAGCAAGTATCCAATGTAGCCAATATTAATATGGAACCAGTACACAATCAACTACACACCCACACAAGACAAAAACATAATTAAATTCAGCTTTGGAGAATACTTAGTTCTAACTTGTGACTCATGGTAGAATAAGAGTTATTTTCCTAGCTCAGCAATGATGTAGAAGCAGAGGATTCCTAGTGATTTTTAAAATTTGTTGTGATTTTCTTTACAAAAGCTCCTAATTGTTTTTGAAGAATAGAATTTATATATAGAGCATCAGTTCATTAGTTGCCCATAAATAAAACAATTTATAAAGGAAGAAAAAAAGAAACACACAATTAAATTCAATTGGGGGGAGGGGGAAGAAAAAAGGGAAGGGGAGGCTGAAGAGGGAGAAGTGTGCCCTCACCTAACAGTCACAACGAAGGGGTATGTGACACACCTCCTGGGTGAAGGACACAACTAAACTCAGACTTTGGACTTTATCTTACAAACACAAATAACATAACCTAATTTCACATTCCCTCATATTAATAGACAAAAAATGAAAGCTTGCCTCATTCCTGTAATCTCATCACTTTAGGAGGCCAAAGAGAGAGGATTGCTTGAGGCCAGCCTGGGCAACATCTCAAGACCCTGTCTCTACATAAAATTAAAAAAAATATATCTGGGAATGATGGAATAAACCTATAATTCTAGCATCTTGGGGGGCTGAGCAAGGAGTATTGTGTCCCTTGAGCACAGGAGTTTGAAGCTGCAATGAGCTATGATGATACCACTGCATTCTGTCTTGGGTGACAGTGCAAGACCTGGTGTCTAAAAGAAGGGGAAAAAAATGAAAGCAGCAGCAATACCTGTGGTAGTATTAAGTATCATCTATTGAGTCCATTCTATGAGCCATTTCTGAACGTCACATACTCTATTTCATTTTTAAAAGCCTTAAAAATGAAAGTTTATTTAAGCTATTTGTAATGGTATTCAAATTAAACTTGCTTTTGAAAAAAAAAAAAAACTAACTTTAGGGTTCATGTTGTTACAGGAAGATGAGGCCCAACAGAAAGAAAGAGCACCCAAACATTACGTTTATAAGAGGAAGGGCTTTATTCACCAGCTGGGAGCTTTCAGCATAGAAGAATTTCAAATGGCTATGCTTGCCAGCCATCTGGCTTGATCTTTCCCTTTTTATCGACAGTCAAAAAGTTCCACCCCATAGTTACCCTTACCTGTCTTATTGGCCAGTTTGAATCAAGCAGGAGATGCTATTCCAGCCCCTACAGAACTACAGGATTTTACAGAACTTGGAAATTTCCAAGTCCCAGGAAGTTAAGTTTACAAATTCCCAAGGGCTGAGTCAACATGGAGAGGACCCTGCAAGTGTATCCTTGTGGTCTCCTTGAGAAGACCGGTTCTCCTAGACCTCACCTTTCTCAGGTGTCCTCTCTCAATGTAAATATACTATTATTTTTATCCAACATTGTTAGTATTCATCTTGGCGTTGTTTTGATCAGCTTAAATAAACACATGGACATTTTGCTGCAGCTTTGCTGTTTTCCTTGAGGCCATCAAAATCCAGGTGGTCTTCTGAAGAGGTCTTTGATATTTCAATGAGGATTTAGATGGAAGTAGAAATTTCTTTAGAGAAAATCTTGTTATGGTGATGATTTAGTATATGAATCAATGAGGGGAACCATGTAATGTTTTCTTACATTTCTTTTTTTTTTTTTTTTTTTTTCTGTTTTTGGCCGGGGCTGGGTTTGAACCTGCCACCTCCTGCATATGGGGCCAGCGCCCTACACCACTGAGCCACAGGCACCGCCCCTATGTAATGTTTTCGATGGTATTTTCATCTAACAGTTAAGATGAAAAGGCTTCCTCTACTTTGCAAGTAAAAAAATTAAGAAGTAAAAAATGTACAACATAATAGCACCAGGGATGTTTAAAAGTAAGGTGGGGGAGGGGAGGGATAGTATTTTATAACATTGCCCATCTGTCACTTTGTTAGTCAAATGGACCTGTTTTCCAAACATGCTCATGGTTCACTTTGAATAAATTCAATAGATGAAGGGAAAGAAAAAGGTGTAGCCTTCTGATTTGTTAGCTTGAAAAATGATGACAGTAATTAAAATAGATGGAGGAGTGCATTTTAAGTAGCATGTGTTTGGGAGAATAATTATATGCATTTTTTTCAGGTTTGTTTACAGAGGTAATGCTATACCTCTGTGATATTTAAAAGTATTTTTTGTTTGATTTCTAAACTCCTAACAATGGTTGTGATTCTATCAATGCTAAAACACATCAAATGCTTCCAAATTGATTACTAACTTAGTGGGGATTAGAAATAATCACAGTGCCTACAAAATAGGTGAAGGGTAGGAAGTATTGACCTAATGGTACAAACAATGCTTCATTCCCAAAGAAGAGCTTCTTGGCTCCTTGCCTGTAGCACAGCGGTTATGGCACCAGCCACATACACCAGAGCTGGCAGGTTAGAACCCAGCCCGGGCTAGCTAAACAACAATGACAACTGCAAAAAAAAAAAAAAAAAAAAAAAATCCAGGCATTGTGGCGGGTGTCTGTTGTCTCTGCTACTTGAGAGGCTGAGATAAGAGAATTGCTTAAGCTCAACAGTTTGAGGTTGCTGTGAGCTGTGATGCTACAGCACTCTACTGAGAGCAACATAGTAAGACTCTGTCTCAAAAGAAAAAGAAAAGAAGAGCTTCTTTATAGTCACCAGGTAAAACCATATTAAAAAATTAATTTTAAAAAACTGGTTTCAAAATATACATCAACCTTTAACGCTAGACCTGATAACGAGAAAAAAATAACCCACTCACACAGATGATCCTACATTCATTGAAAAAATGAAGGTATACATACGAGTTCTGACAATTAAATTAGCAAATGAATTCTGGAAAAAGTGCTACATATCTCATTGCTGAATATTACTAAGGTCACCTTTGAAGAACTCCCCTTGGGAAGCTAGGCACCAACACCAGCAGCTAGTCCAACTTTCAAAGCAGTCTTGGAATTCTTTTTCTGGAATGACCACCAGAGCTGTTAACATGTGGCACACAAAAACACACAACAATTATGAGTACCACTCAGCCAGACACAGCCATACATCGACATGAACACAACTGTGAGACACTGATATGCCAAGGTTATGAAACCTTACTGACTTGTTTGCACAGGGCTGCCAACATAAGTTTGCATGGCGGCAAGTTTGTGAACTTAATGTCAGAACTCATATTACTTGATCAGGTGTTGTGTATTATTTACCAAAAAATTCAAATATTTTCTCCTTCTTTTTCATACACCTGACTGATATATCCATGATTGAATCCCTTATCTGTGCAAGTAATCTACTGCTGAATAACAAATTCATCCCAAACTTGATGGCTTAAAAGAAATAAATTTTATTATCTTACAGTTTATTTGGGTCAGGAATTTATGATAAAACTTAACTAGATAGGTCTAGAATGGGGTCTTCCAGGAGCTTGCAGCCATGATGTCAGCTTGAACTGCACTCATCTGAAGGCTTAATTGGGAGACTAGAGGCTTGATCCACTTCCAAGCTCACTCACATGCCTGTTGGTAGGCATGGCCAAGTTTTTCACCAGGTTTTGGCTGAAGATCTCAGTTCCTCACCACATAGGCTTCTGTATAGCTGAATATCTTCATGAATTAGCTTCTGGTTTTTGAGAGAGAACAAGTGAGCGAGAGAGAGGAAGTTCAAGTTGAAGTACTTTTTATGGTCTAGTCTTAAAAGTCAGGTTTTATTCTGCTCATTAGAAACATCCCTAACACTAATTCACACTTGAGGGGTTTTCACAGGAACATTATTCTTGGTCTCTTGAAGAGACGAATATCAAAGAATTTGTGTGCATATCTTAAAACCACCACATTATTGGTCACTTATTCCTCTTAATCATTCCTTATAATCACCCTAAGTGGGTGATTTTATTTCTCTCTGGTTTCAAAGGCGACTGTGGTATTGGTACCTGTAGATTTGTTCCCTACAATCTCATTAATACATTCATATTGCATTATACTTCATTAAAAGTGCTTCTAAATAGAATTTTGATGTTCTTTCATGGATTTTTGCAGTCACATTCAAAGCAGTCATTTGTATCAATTTTGCAGAAAATGTCTTATCTATTCTGTGCTTGCCTCCTAACATGGTTGTTGAATATGACATTTCATCAGTTCTACCTCTGGGTTTTGTGTTTCACTGGTATCTTTTGTGATACTATATGTATTAGACTTTGGTATTAAACAGGAGGCTATTTTATTATAGATGGCACAAAAAGATTGGTGTAACATTGATCTTGTAGTAATGAGTTCTGTAAATAAATGTTTAATAAAGTTAATAGTAATTATCATTTTATGACAACATAAAAATATACTGTGAATAGGTATTTGGCTTATAAAACCAAGAAAAGCTATAAAATAATACAGATGTTTTGGAATAGAACATGGGGGAAATATAGTTCAATCTCTTTAATTTACAGATGAGGAAACAGTAATATTTTCTGGGATAAAGATCTCTGTAGATTGCAGCAGAATATTTCATGCACATAGAAAGCAAAAAATAATTTCTAACTAGCTGATGATAATATAACTACATATTATCCCAAGATTTAAAACCATTAAACCCCAATGTGCATTTTAAGATAGGTATTATTATCTTTAGTGTGCTTGGGGGATATAATTTTTCTTATTAACTTTTTTATTGCACAAATCATGTCCTTAAAAGATGAAAATACTGATTGTTTTGCATTTAAGAGATTCTATTCTGTTTATTTTTTATTAAACCATAGCTGTATATGTTAATGCATTTATGAGATACAATGTGCTGCATTTATATACAATTTGAAATGATTGCATCAAACTGGTTAACATAGCCTTCACCTCACCTTCTTAATTATTGTGTTAAGACATTTATACTCTACACTTAAAAGTTCTATTCTGTTTAAAGTATTTTTATACATACAGTATTATTTTCTTTTCACAAAAATCTTGAGTGATAAGGGGAAAGGTAATATAATTTATTAGATAAGAAAAGTAAGGACACAGTTAAGTGTTCTTACAATCATGCAGCTCTCTTTGTTTTTAATTTGTATACAGTATATTTGCTGATCCATGACCTATCTTGTCACCAAAAGGATTTAAGATAGCTTGCAAATTTACGCAGCAAAGAAGAGTTGGAACAGTAATCAGTGCAAAATAAAAATAAATGTAGGAAAACAAAACAAAGTCAAGGGTGATGTAAATACCCAGAATCAGTGCCATGATGTCAGTATACCTGCTAGATGTAGGCCAAACATTTATCTCTAAGCTTCCCATCATTTAATGTAAAAATTTGAACAGAAAATAAAAATAAGCCACTTCTACAATTATACCTGCTACTGAAATGTAAAAGAAAATTTCCCAATGCATTGTTGTAAGGAGGATGTTATGTAGTGTGATGAACAATGTCCTCAACAATCGCTTTACAGTAAATACAATGGGGAATTTCATAAGATTGTTCCTTAGGGGCTTCTTCAAGATTAGAAAATGGTATCAATAAAAACAATTTTGGACTGGGCATGGTGGCTCATGCCTATAATTATCGAACTTTGGGAGGCTGAGGCAGGTGGACTGCCTGAGTTTAGGAGTTCAAGACCAGCCTGAGCAAAAGTGAGACTCTGTCTATACCAGAAGTAGAAAACTAGCTGAGTATTGTGGCAGGCCCCTGTAGTCCCAGCTACTTGGGAGGCTGAGTCAAGTGGATCCTTTGAGCCCAGGAGTTTGAGGTTGCTGTAAGATATGATGTCACAACACTCTACCAGGGTGATTGAGTGAGACTCAAAAAAAAAAAAGTTGTATGAGACTGAAATAATATGATTGAAATATATCATTCTCTGTGGTCTAGCTTAAACCAAAAATATATTTTTTGGTGAATAGAGAAATGCATGGTTTGCATAATTTTGTGACAATCTTCTATGAACCATATTTGTCTCAAACATTTATGGAGAAATGTTGATTTGGAATAGGGCTGTGGTATATATTTGAGCATAAAGTGTGGTTATGACTAGAAACAGACCCACGTGCTTTAGCCATCAATGAGGCATAGAAACTTATCAATAATGAAGTCTAATAAGGGTGCACATTTGAAAAGAAGAATCTTTCATCTCTGTAGGGATAGGTTGAGGGTTATCAATGTCAAAATATTTTGATTTGTAATTCGTTTTAGTACAGATGTAAACAGATAACTGAAGTCTAAAACTTCTATACCATATGCAACAAATTTCATCTAGAATAAGAAAAGCTCAGTAAATCACTCATAAAACATCTAAAATCAAACAATATAACTCTCTAATTAACTGTGTAATATAAAATGGCTGAAAAATACACCTCAAAGACTTAAAATAAGTTGACTCATGAGATAGTTTTCTTAGTTATAAGTCAGATAAATGTTAGGGAACAATTACCAAAAATGATAACTAATTTAGAATACTAGAAGCCAATCTTTCTGGCAACAATTTGCTAACAGTGGTTCTTATCTATTAAGCCCATAAGTCATAGGCCTCCAGTCTTCTCTTTTCTTTCTAATGTATCAGTTTACATATCTTCCTATAGGGTCAATTCCATCATTGACACTTTGTTAAGATTCTTAATTTTTTTTCCAGTTATTCTTACATTGTACCATCATTAGGTACAATGGATCCAATCCATCTATGTAACTTTGTGGAGTCTATAGAGGGATGATGATTGTTGTTAAGCAAAAAATGAACAAAAAGGACCCCCCAATCCCCATAGTTTTCTAGCTTTAGAATATGGTCTTGGGAAGAAGTGGGTGGGGTGTGTGTCTTATTAAGAGGTTCAAGAAGGCTCAATTTCTTGATCTGTAAACCCTGATGTTTATAATTTTAATTATATATTTCTATTCCATTCACTTTTCTATATAGGTAGAGAATTATTACACAAGGTTCTCTAGAGAAACAGAGCCAATAAGATGAGTGTATATGAGGTAGGAGTCAGAATTTTGTTCTATTCATTCCTTCACCTGAAATGGATGAGGCCAACCCACGTTATGGAGGGCAATCTACTATACTTAAAAAGTCCACTAATTTAAATATAAATCTCATCCAAAAATACCTTCACAGAAACATCAAGAATGGTTGACATATACAATTAACCACCATTAATGGTATATTTAACAATAGATATTATATAAATCAAACAATCATTAATTGTATCTTTCTTCAAAGGAGCTTTATTAATGCTACCTGACAGCATTTCTACATTTCCAGGTCGAATCTCTCTTCCATTCTTTATAAAAACTGTTTCAAAACTATTTCACTGCCTTTAAACATCCAGCCCCCTACAGTGACTTACCACTTGCCTATTCACAAAATAAATATATATGTAATCATTAAATTATCTTCCCTACTTCTTCATCTGGTTTCACTACTACCAAACCAAAAGTTTCATGACATCCTGTCTGGGCCATGGGCCATCATTCCCAGATATTTGGTCAAACATTCTGGATGTTTCTGTGAGGATATTTTTAAATAAGAATAAAATTTGCATTTAAATTAATGGACTATAAATTAATGATCCAATGTGGATGGGACTCATCTAGTTCAGCTGAAGTCCTGAACTGAACAAAAGGATGACAATTCCCTTCTCTTAGGCCTTCCCCCTTCCCATGCAAGAAGGAATATTCCATCAGACTACTTCAAAATTCATGTGCAACATCAGCTCTTTTCTAAATCTCCAGCCTACTGGCTTCACCATCATATTTTTAATTCACCAAGCCTCTATAATGGTGTGACCAAATTCCTTAAAATAGATATCTATCTGTATAAACACATACACACACAACCACACACTCATCTTATTGGTTCTGTTTCTCTGTAGAACCTTGTCTAATAACATACTACTTATATAGAAAAGTGAATGGAATAGAAATATATAATGTATAATTAAAATTATAAACATCAGAGTTTATAGATCAAGAAATTGAGCCTAGGGCAGTGTTTGTGGCTCATCGAGTAGGATGATGGCCCCATATACCTAAGGTGGTGGGTTCAAATCCAGCCTCTGCCGAACGGCAAAACAGAAAAATAGCTGGGTGTTATGGCGGGCACCTGTAGTCCAGTTACTTGGGAGGCTGAGGCAAGAGAATTGCCTAAGCCCAGGAGTTGGAGGTTGCTGTGAGCTGTGTGATGCCACGGCACTCTACCAAGGGCAACAAAGTGAGACTCTGTCTCTACAAAAAAAAGAAAAGAAAAGAAATTGAGCCTTCTTGATCCTGTTAACAAGACACATATCCCATCCCAATTCCACTTTCTTCAAAACCATATTGTAAAAGTAGGAACAATTTGGATAGCTATGTATTTTTTCTGAATAACTTTATAATATTTTTAATTTAAGATTACTATGAGGGTGCATACAATTAGGTTACACTGTTTGTAAGGTAAAATCCAAGTAGTTATGGTGTAGTTATGGTGTCCTCACCCAGGAACTGTGCCCTACAATCCCTTATTGTGCTTCCTGTGTAAGAACCTTGCCACTCACCTCCCCCTTCCCCTTCTTGAACTTAACTGAGTTTTTCTCTCGTGTTAGTATTTTGTTGTTTATCTATAAGTTTCAAATTAGTATTCAGTACCTGTGTTGCTTTCCCCTCCAGTTTTTGTAGTACTTAATAGAATGTTCTCCAAATCCATCCAAGTTATAACAAAGGACATAAAATCTCCATCTTTTTATGGCTGAAAAGTGTTTGGTGGTATATTTTATATAACTTATTAATCCATTAATGTGTTAAGGGAAATTTGTTTTTTTCTACATCTTTTTACTTATAAATCAGGCTGCAAGGAAAATTTAATCCATATGTCTGTGGTTCATTTATACTTAACTCATCAACATGTTGTTTTGTAAGAGCTAAAAAATAAATAAATAAAATCATATTTTCTGTGTCAGAAAAAAAAATTCTAGTGCATATGTCCTCAATGTCCTTAATAGTAAAATGATGTTTTTTTCCTTAAACATGTCCTTAATAGTAAAATGATATTTTTTTCTTAAACACAATCCTGGAACAAATGGGTTTAACAGACATATACAGAATATTTCACCCCAGTGCTATTCTTCTCATCAGCTCCATGGATTGACCATAATCCAAGACTGATCATATCTTAGGGTACAAACCAAATCACAACAAAAGTAAAAAGAATAGAAATTACTACTTGTATCTTCACAAAGCACAATGGAATAAAGTAAAACTCAATTCCAACAGAAACATGCCTCCTCACACGAAGTCATGGAAACTAAACAACAAGTTGCTGAATGATAGCTGGGTCAAAGAGGAGATAAAGAAGGAAATCATTAGATTCTTCAAACAAAATGACAATGAAGCCAAAAGGTATCAAAACTGTGGGATACTGCAAAAACAGTCCTAAGAGGAAAATTTATTACATTAAATGCCCACATCCAGAGCAGCAGCTGTGGCTCAGTGTGTAGGGCTCTAGCCCTATATAGCGAGGGTGGTGGGTTCAAATCTGGCCCTGGCCAAACTGCAACAAAAAAATAGCCAGGCTTTGTGGTGGGTGCCTGTAGTCCCAGCTACCAGGAGGCTGAGGCAGGAGAATCACCTAAGCCCAAGAGCTAGAGATTGTTGTGAGTGACACTGCACTCTACTGAGGGTGACAAAGTGAGAATCTGTCTCTATTAAAAATAAAATAAAAAATGCCCACATCCAAAAGTTTAAAAGAGTGAAAATCAGCAATCTAATGAATCACCTCAAGAAACTGGAAAAGGAAGAGTAATCCATTCCCAAATTTAGTAGAAGGAAAGAACCAAAATCAAATCAGAACTAAATGAAATCAAGAACAAAAGAACTATTTTGAAAATTAATAAAATAAAAGTTGGTTCTTTGAAAAGATAAATAAAATTGATAAACCTTTGGCTGGATTAACTAGAAAGAGAAAAGTGAGATCTCTAGTGAGCTCAATCAGAAACTAACAAGGGGAAATAACAGATATGAAAAGATTATTACTGAATACTAGAAAAAACTCTATGCCTACAAATTTGCAAATATGGAGAAATGTACCAATTCCTGGAATCACGCTACCTCTCTAGACTCAACCACGAAGCAACAGAAGTCTTGAACACATCAATATCAAGCAACAAAATTGCAACAACCATATGTAAGCTTCCAATAAATAAAAAAGTGAATAAAAACTCCTGGACCAGATTGTGTCTTTTTTTTTAACAATCTGCACCATTCCTCTGTGGACTCCACAATATTTTTCTCTTTCCCTTTTTTACTCCTTTCCAAGGCTAACCGCCCTTCCTGGAAGCTGAGCTCTCTCCTTATGTATGTTTTTAGGAAATATACTCTATGAATTATTTCCTGCCTTTTTAGAAATTTATTTGCATTGTATATGTTTCAGGGATACAATATAGAGTTTTCATAAACGTACACATGGTGAGATGATTACTAGTCAAACAAATGAACATACTCATTCACCTTCCAGTTGTGTATGTTTGTGTGGAGTGTGGTAAGAATTCCTAAATCTATTGCCTTAACAAACTTTCAATATATAATATGTTATTAACTATTGTCCTGTCTACATGCTATACATTAGATTTCTAGAATTATTTGTCCTAATTAACTTCACTTTGAGCTGGCTGGCCAACATCTCCTCTTTCCCTCCCTCTCCCTATCTCTGGTAACCACAAGTTACTCTCTGTTTCTGTTTATTTGTCATGTTTTTAAGGATTCCTCATATAGGTTAGATCATATAGTAATTTTCTTCTTGTGTCTAGCTGATTTTACTGAGCAGGATGTCCTACAGATTCATACATGCTACAAATGACAGAATTTCCTTCTTTTAAAGATGAAATGATATTCCAGTTCTCTCTCTCTCTCTCTCTCTCTCTCTCACACACACACACACACACACACACACACACACACACACACACACACATACACACAAAGGTTTACAGATAGAAGACATTTTTTTTTTTTTGCAGTTTTTAGCCGGGGCTGGGTTTGAACCCGCCACTTCCGGCATATGGGGCCAGCGCTCTACTCCTTTGAGCCACAGGCGCCACCCTCTTTCTTTTTTTTTTTTTTTTAAGAGTTTCTGGCCGGGACTGGATTTGAACTCGCCACCTCTGGAATATGGGGTTGGTGCCCTACTCGTTTAAACCACAGGCGCTGCCCAGAAGACATTTTCTTTATCCATTCATTCCTCCTTGGACAAAGGTTGTTTCCATATTTTGGTTATTGTGAATATTGACGCAATGAATTTGGGGATGAAGATATCTCTACCAGGTGCTGATTTCATTTCTTTTGGAATATATACATATATATATATATGTATGTATATATATATATACTTGCACATATAGTCTGACTATATATATATAGTTAAATTTCTCTACTCTTTTGACTTATTCTAAGCTTCTACTCTCATTAATGGACTTCACAGACAAATACAACATCTTTTATAAAGATGTACTATACTCGATTTTTTTTTTGACACATTGAGATTCCAAGTACTTTTTTGTTCTTTTACTTGTTACTTTATTTGCATGTCTTTTCACTGAATAGTCAAAGTTGTTTAGGCTTATTATTTTGTTACCCTACAGGCCTTGACAAACTGATTATATATGTTATGGTTACTGTGGTTAATTCTATTTTTTTTTACATTCAACATGAAATATACTATAATAGTTATTATTAACTCTTTGCTGCTTCACTTCTCTTCCTCTTTGAAATTTAAAATAGCCATGGGAAATAAAATAAAATAATCTTATCTCATACTCTAAATACAATAACATTCTTTATGTCCCCTATTAAAGTGGCTTTGATGCTTAAGGGTCAAGTGTCATCACATTAAAGTAGGAAAATAGACTTAGATCATGTAATTTTTAAAGCAATGTGTTCATTCAAATATTGATTGCTTTAGTGAAAATTTAGTAACCTAATATTGTGGGAAGATGATAAAAGTTAAACACCAAGAGTACCATGAATTTGCCTTACCAGAACTTACTTAGCTAAGGGCTTCTCAGCCTCACACAGCTACTGACATCCTAGGTCAAATAACTGTTTGTTGCCAGGAGATATCCTGTGGATTTTAAGATGTTTAGCAGTATGCATGGTCTTTGCCCACTAAAGGTTAGCTGCAAACCAGAACTTTCACAACAAAAAAAAATGTTTCTAAGCACTATCAAATGTCTTCTGGGCTACAAAATTGCCCTTCCATTGAGAATCATAATTGTATCCTTTCTTCATTATTCTATCTTCTATATATTAGTTCTGAGTATTTAGACTTATATGTTTTTATAAAAATGTTTCTAACTGGTCTTGGTTGAATCACATATGACTTTTTTCTTCTTTCTGCATAAATTACATCAGTTCTAGGCACTTAGAAGACCTATTTCCTAATGCACTCATAATACATAATAAATACTTTTGTGTAAAATAGGATCTTTAAAAATGTTGATTGACATTGATAACAATTAGACTTAAGAATTACACTATTGTTTTTCTCTTCTTACTTCAGAGCATTTACTATTCTGCTTATTTAATAAATTAGGTATTTCCTGAATATGCAGCTCTCGCTGCAGTTCTATAAAGAACTTTTAGTTTATGAGGTCTTAAAGTAGAAATATACCTTAAACTGATTTTGAATCTTCACTCTGAGAAAAACACGTGTCCTACTTACATAAACGTCATGAAAAAATTAAGTATCATGAGGCAACCACTAATCAATTTTCAGTAATTTTCATTTTATAAAAATAAAATTTAAAAAACTTGCCCTGATTTCTTTTCTCATATATCTTGACCTTATCATGGATTCTTTAGCTATTTTAAAAGCTTTCCGTATAAAGAGCTTGGCTCACTGTCTGGAGAGAAGAAAGCTGACAAGTTAATCAAACAGACTGATGGTGTGCCGGCTATGATAAAAAAGGTCAAAATCATGTATTATTTCTTGAAATGTATCTACTGATTTGATGATAATGTCAAGTTCAAATCTTAAAACGCCACTTAACAGAGTACAAAAAGAATTTTTCTTGGGGCAAAGCAATTTTGACCTCATAAAGTGAAGTCCATGACCTATTTCAACTGTTGATCTGAAGTCATTTTACTCATTTGCTAATTCATCTGTTCACACATCCATACATCCATCCCTTCATCCATCTGCCCATTCATCTATTCACCATTTATCAGACACTTATAACCACTAATCTAGGTACTGGAGGAATTGCACAGAAAAATAATCATAGTTACTTTCATATGGTCTAGTTTCCTATTTCCCAATATGTGTTTTGAAGAACATGCTTCCCCAGGATAATAGTTATTCACTACAAATTATTACTTTTACCCCTTTTCTGAATTTTTTGTAATAATAGGTTTCTATATTCAAACTAGTTTTTTACATGATGGTATTATTATTGGAATATAGTATTTTTGTTTTTTTTGAGACATAATCTCACTTTGCCACCCTTGGTAGAGTGCTATGGTATTATAGCTCACAGCAACCTCTAACTCTTGGGTTCAAACAATTCTCTTGGGTCAGCCTCCAAAGTAGCTGGGACTACAGGCAACCACCATGCCTGGCTATTTTTAGAGTTGGGGGTCTCACTCTTGCTCAGGCTGGTCTCAAAATCCTGAGCTCAGGCAATCCACCCACCTCAGCCTCCCAGAGTGCTAGGATTATAGATATGAGCCACCTGCTCCCAGCCTTATTGGAACGTATTTTAAAATTGACTCTAGAAAATGAGAGTATCCAAAATATCTGGGATAAAGCTATTAAAGTTGGAATGCAATCTGGTGTTACTTTAGTAATTCAGGTAAACATTGTCTCCTTCATGCAGGGGTGGAAAATTCACTTAATGTAAAATAGCAAGGAAACACGACCGTACTGAGACAATCTATATAATTCATTTCTCAGAATGAGTAAATTTGTGGAAAACTCTAGGAAAAATAGATTTTTAAAAGAAATATAGCTGTTTCGTGAAAAGCAGGGCAAAAATTGTCATTTTCAATTTATTTCAGTCAGATTTCAAAATCTTACCTACACTTTGGAAAGGGAAAAGTGGGCCAAATTTTAATCAATGACAGACATGATAAACATATAACTATGTAAAAAATGATAGTAGGGAAATTATTTAAAAATATAATTTCTCTGTATGAAGAATATTACTTCAGGGCGGTGCCTGTGTCTCAGTCGGTTAGGTACCGGACCCATATACTGAGGGTGACGGGTTCAAACCTGGCCCCAGCCAAACTGCAACCAAAAGATAGCCGGGCATTGTAGCAGGCACCTGGAGTCCCAGTTACTCGGGAGGCTGAGGCAAGAGAATCGCCTAAGCCCAGGAGTTGGAGGTTGCTGTCAGCTGTGTGACTCCACGTTTCTCTACCAAGGGTGATAAAGTGACACACTGTAACTACAAAAAAAAAAAAAAAAAAAAAAAAAAAGAAGAATATTACTTCAGAATGTGCTTATCAATGAGCATAGAGTCAGGGATAAAATCATAATTTTGTGTCTTCACCTTAGGTCATCATTTCATTTCCATTTGTATTTGTTTGTTGATTTATACAAATGAAGCAAGCAGATTATTTTATTGTTATTTAAAGATAAATCCAAACTTCACAAAGATATAAACAAAAGAACACATAATAATTAATAGGGGGGAAGGGAGGGAGAGGGAAAGTGAGGGGAGTGGGTTGATAGAGGGAGGATTAGTAGGGGGACCACACTTAAGGAGCATATTGCAAGTACAAGTTGGATCTATTAGATGTAGAACACAAATGTCTTAAAGCTGTAATTGGGTAAATGAGGTAAGGGCTATGTTGATTAGTAGGATGTAAGCACTCCAATTTGTACAAATAATCAACACATTGAA